>VZSF01007911.1:141438-158772 GCA_013398295.1 Chionis minor | reverse complement strand
AATATATTAAATACAAGCTGAAGATAGTATTACAGTTTAGCTGAAATTGCATGAAAAGGCTTCATAGAAATGCTGCAGTGTCACACTAATTTAACACTTCAGAGCATCAAAGCACTGTGCAAACATGAACTAAACATTAGTCATACTTCCTTGAATACGTAATGTAAAAAATAAAATCTCCCTCCCTTGTAGATGCAATTGAGTTGCAGTTTTACTTGTCACATACAACGCAATGAAGAGATAAATCATATCGTCACTCAGATTACATAAGAAAACTCTATGTCCATCTTACCGTGCTGTGTGAAATATCTTTTGGATAGGACAGAACATGTGATATATGAGAGCAGGTTTAAAATAAATAAATAAGAAAAAAATTAAATGGCTTAATCTGCACAGACAATTTTTTCAGTATTTAGTATTTCAATATTTACTGTTTACATATGTTGATTCTTTTTACATCTGTCACCTGCTTCAGTTACACTGTCTTCAGACCTATGGTGATATGGAGAAAAGCCTCTACAGAGGGAGAGAGATTTGGGCTTAGCACTATTGAAATAGGTTTGAAAGTACATCTGCAACCCAATCTACCTACCTGCGTACTTGATGTGAAGAAAACTGAAGCACTGTTTCACGTAAAACTGTTCTAAAGCAAGCACCCTACCTAGTCAATGGAATGAGAAGGATCACGCTAATATGTGCAGAGGGAAAATACTGCTCACCTATTTTAGGCATCTGTTTTTGTCATGCAGTGTATAGGAACAAGTATTTGTGCAGTGATGGTGAGCGTCTTTGGCATAATAGCCAAAGATCAGAGCACTCATTCAGAAGGTGAAAGATGCAGAGCTCTTGTTCCAGCTCCCAGACACTTTTTGTCTTCACCCACCGAGTGTGTAACGTAAAATGTATGAAGCCTAGAAAGAGTTGCATTTGAAGCTTAGTTGCCCTTGCCTGAGTCTGTGGTGTAAACTTTGCATGAAGTTTCCTCTTGCTTCTCTCGTTCTGGCACCTTGGGTTTTTTTCTTCCTCACTGTGCAATATTACAGGTTAACCAGGAGGGTGGGAATGTCCTTCCCAGGATATCCCATAGCTTAATTGCTCAGAAGCTGTTCTGAGATGTTTTAACCATGGCAGCAGCTGCTTTCAGACTGGGAAAGGACATGAATTTGGGTCTTGTGAGATCGACCATGCATGTGGGAAACATCTCCATAGCACAGTGGGTAGAAGATGTGTTAGTGATACACAGAAGTGCAGACTGACCACACAAAGTGCAAAGCAGGGCTGGTATGTCCCAGATATGCTGAACCTACCGCATATCTGCTGCACATTGGGCTGTTTAAGTCTTCTGGACACCCGACGTCCTGGGTGGAGCTGCAGCTGCTGGTCCTCCTCTGAGCTGAATTGTCTAGAAATCATAGGCAAACTTTACAATGTTAACAAGGAGAAGGTCCTTAGACAGCTTGGTAAACCTGGACCTGAGGATATTTTTGTAGTCCTTGGTCAGGTCTAGTTTTCACTTTTCTCCTCCAGATGTGGCAATGCGTTTTTCTCCTCCGGATGTGGAATTCTGAATTAAGTGCCTATCTCAGTTTAAGCTGGGGTGGAGTTGACTTTCTTACAGGCAGCTGGTATAGTGCTATGGTTTGGGCTTGGGATGAAAATAGTGGTGGTAAAACACTGATGGGTTTGGTTGTTGCTAAGCAGTCAAGGCCTTTTCTGCTCCTCATGCCACCCTGCCGGTGAGGGCTGGGAATGCACAAAAAGCTGGGAGGGGATACAGCTGGGACAGCTGACCCTAAACGACCAAAGGGATATTCCGTGCCATATAACGTCATGATCAGGAAATAAGCTGGGAAAAGAAGAAGGAAGGGCGGCACATTCATAGTTAGGACATTTGTCTTCCCAAGTACCCATTATGTGTGATGGAGCCCTGCTTTCCTGGAGACAGGCTGAACACCTGCCTGCCGATTGGAAGCAGTGAATGAATTCCTTGGTTTGTTTTGCTTGTGTGCCTGGATTTTGGTCTACCTCTTAAACTCTCTGTAACTCAGCCCACAGGTTTTTTCTCACTTTTACTCTTCCAATTCTCTCCCCCATCCCAGCTGGGAGGAATGAGCGAGCAGCTGTGTGGTCCTAGTTGCTGGCTGGGGTTAAACCACACCAGCACCAAATCTCTTTGCTTTCACTGAGAAACAAATCAAGACCTATATTCATCCCTATCTGTTATCTGTTTGGCAATGATATCGACCCCTGAGATCATGCTTGTTTATTTGCAAGGTTGGACTGAAGCCGCTGGGGCTGCATGCTCCTCACACAGAGGTTCCAAATCTCTTCTGAGTAGCTGAAGTTGTGTCACGATTTTTTGTCGTGAGACCAGAGCAGTGAGGATTTGCACTGTGAAAGGTGGAAGCACTCTTGTTCCTAGTCTGTCGAGCAGATTCCAAGGTTCAGAGCTTCTCTCAAATGTAGCAATAGCCTACAAAATCTAAAAGGAGGTGAATGTACTAAGAAACTGTGTGGAATTTATGCATAGTAAGAGCACTGTAAGAATTCAATCCCTTTCTAGTGAAGAAGAGGATTCCCACATCTTTTGTGTTAACCTAAATTGCTTTCCTTTCACTGTTGCTTTCACCCCTCATGGGAGTACAGCTCCAGTGTAGCAGGAAAGTGAAAGACTAAAACAAGAACAAAAATTAGTCTTTCACTGTATTTTAGAACTCCTTTCTAATGTCCTCCCCTTTCTAAGATGCATTTCCAGTTTATCATAGTTGGGTCTAGCAGATGAAATTAATCTTTGCCAGGCCTGAATTTTTTTCTTAATACGGTAACAAATAAGATGCCATGTTTTTAGTTTTAAGAAATTACTTACTTTGTCAGTAGATTCACATATGCTAAACTTTTTTTGTCTTAGTAAGAGCGTGGATGGTTTGGGGGATGAGTGTGTAGCATGCCCATAATTTTGTTTGGTGAGATACAGCCAAGAACAAGCTATATGACACAAGGTCTTTTATTCAGAAAAGAAGAGGACCAAGAATCTCTCATTTAACCTGGGAGAAGGGAGAAATCAGCTGAGTGACATCAAAAGTGACTAAGCCAAGTTAAAAATCAGGCAAAAAAAGTAAAGCCTTTAAAGCTCAAGCAGTCTTCTGCATGCACTACCAAACTTACAGCTACCAATCCAGCTCCAGTTCAAATATCTTGAATTTATTCCTTTTAACTTGAACCATGCAATAAAACAGGTGAAGAGTTTAAGTGGTAACTGTAACAGCAGGATCTGATCGTGCAGTATAATAGGAGCTGCATTTAAACTTTGTATGATAATATGTATCTGAAAATATGGCTATGTTTGCAGTAAAACAGGACCAATTTTGTTCAGTAACTTTCTAACTAGGCCTCTTCTAACTGCTGAAATTAACAGCATGTTATGCAGAAAACTGCTCACTCTCAGAGTGATAAGACCCATGTTTATAGTTGATGCCAGGGCATGGTATGCGGAGAAGCTCTTGCTTATACTTATTGCTATAACAGCCAAGGCCAGACAACTTTGTTATTTGCCCCATTGGAGGGTTGGAAGTGTAAAAACGTAGAGGGGTCGCACCTGTGGGGAGGAGAGGACAGAACAGGTGACCCAAAACTGACCAAACAGGGTATTCCACCCCATCTGCCTCATGTTCAGTATAAAACCTGAGGGATCAAAGGGTCAGTTTTCTTTCTTCCATGTCCGGAGTCTGAGCAGGACTCTGTTCGTTTGCCTTTGATCCCGATCTGTGTGTTCCTGAATCCAGTTCCCATCCACCGCTGAGTCCAGTCTGGGACTTGCCCAGTGCCTGCTGTTGACGTGATTGTCATCGTGGGAGCTTGATATGGTTCTGTATATATTTCATTATTTTCTTTTTATTATTTTATTCTTTATATTTCATTAAAGTAGTTTAGTTTCTACTAAACTAGTGTCTCTTCTCTCTCTCCTTCTCTGCAGGGGAGAGGGAACATCTGTCGCTCGGCTTGCTTGGGCCAATCCAGCCCAAACCACAACAGGCTGTCTGCTTTTGTCCATTTGACTTGTGATAATGACCCTTTCTGTAAATCCAGAAACAGAAAGGAAACTGACTTTCAGCAGCAAGTAGAAGTCTAATTGAAACCTTCAATGAGAAATTTTTAGGTGATTTTTTCATGCATTTGAAAACACCAAGACGTACAAACCAGTATACATTTCTATCTTGGCTGTTCAAGATGAGTGGTCACATAAACCAGACTCATTCCCAGCACATTTCAGTCCTGTGAAAGGATAAAGAGCTGAATTCAGTTGTTCCAGGAATCTTGATAGGTGATTAAATGAACATTCAACTCGTTCTCATATATTAGTGTGATATGCAATGATTTGCTGTCAGCCAAGAGGATGATCAGAGCAGAGAGATTTCATACAAACCAAGGGACAGAGATGAAAGACAATAATTGACTGTTATGCATGAAAAGCAGAAGCAGTCTGCATGGTCATCCAAATGTCCAGACAACATGACTTTGGCAAAAATTGCAGCTGCACCTACTCAGACGATCCTGTCAGCCTGGGATGGGGTGGATCAGGAGGAAACAAGATTGGAGGGTGGAGGAAGAGGGGGAGGTAGAAGAAAGGAGTGATATGAAAGCTCAGCACCTGCCTAGAGGTAGGGATTGACAATGTTATAGTTTTGCAAAAAGACAGCATGTCTAGAGGCTAACATCGTGGTATTTGATGGTAAACATCATAGAATTCTGTTATAAATATTTTAACATTTTGCAATTCTCTTTTTGTTAATGATGTAATTAAAATAGCAGAGAAAACGTCTCACTTGACATTTACATAACTCAGTGTATTTCGTGTTTAACAGCCTCCTAATAGGTGCAGGACACTTTGAGATACAGCCACATGATTATGGATTATTGTTACAGAAACAGGCAAATCTGAAGTTTGAACTGATAGTCTTGGTAGATCCTCTAACTATAAATCATATTTGAGAGTTATTTGAGCATGATTTGAAGCTCTCAAGGTTGTCTCAAATCAGATTTTCTGCTTTAATTACTACCTGGGTTTGTAGATTAAACTTCTTGATGTAAATGTTAGATTATTTTCAGTATGTTTTGGGTTTCCCCCTGCAAAGAGATGTGAAAGACCAGGAGTACTGTTTCTATGCAGCATTGATCATTTACTTTATGTTAACAGCAACAGCTGTGAAAGAGCCATCCTTAGATCTGCTGAATGATACGCTTGCCACTCTGCAATCCACTGGAATTCAGAGAAATTAATTCCCTTTTCATTTAAAGCTTAGTTCTCTTTAGTTTAAGGCCTCACATCTGGCACTGGATTTGGGTTTTTGACTTTCACAGTGGAGACTGTGGTTCTCTCATGGATTTCTAGATGTTTCCCTGTTGTTCCTTCAGGTCGACAGGGCAAAATTGTCAGCTATTAACAAGGTGCCAGACAAACCTTACGTCTTTATTTAACACTTGCCCCTGAGGTCTTGACTTCTTAATTGTCCTGAATGCAACAACTGACACTGCACCTGCAGTTACTATCTTTAATTACAGTAGGTAGCATGAGGAAAGCATCCTTTAGATATTTTAGGAGGATTTTCTGAGCCACTAGTGGCTGGATGGCATTCTTTCATGTCGTGTCTCCCATTCACCTTCATGCTTTTGGAAATCTTCTATGAACAAGTTCATGTCATCAATACGACCACCTAATTAAAGATGAGAAATGCCGCATTTCTCTGAAGCCATACATATTCCTTCAGGTGACTTGGGGTGTTTAATTACAGGGGCTTAAAACGAAAAGAGGGGGATCCAATCCCACTCACGTAGACCTTTAACATTTCTTTCATCTATTCTTTACTGTTTAATTGCTGACTCATTCTGTTACCATTTATTATTTAACACGCTCTATTGCTTGTTTCTGCAAGGTGAGTTAGGCTGTCGTTTATTGAAAAGATGGACATAATAAAATACTCAAGCATCATATCACTGCTTTATAGAACTGTTAAATTAAATGCCTCAGAAAAATACAGTCAGGTATTTAGTGAGCTAGTTAAGTGTTCTACCTTGTTTACAAGGAAACACAGCATGCCTGAAAGAAACTTCTCATTTTAAAAATTAACAACCTGGCTTTCCTCAAGGGTGAAGTGTCTTCAAGAGCACAAATCTACCATGAAATCCAATAACTCTCTTCTCTGACACAATGTAGACAGCATTTTTAATGCAGATGTTTAATGATTTATGTGAGAAACTTTAGCCTTGGAAAATGAAATGTGATTTTAATAGTAGGAAGGAAACCTGGACAATCCTTAGCTCACTGTCTAAGCAGAGGTGGCTCTTTATGAAGCAATCACAGCCACTTTATTTGATGGTGGTACCACAGTACCACCATTTGATGGAGCTCCACAGTATCTCTTGTCAATGGCAGAACCTTCCTATTCCATACCATGTTTCTTTGGTAGGTTGAAAATCTTGATGGGATATAGGAGTAATTTATTCTCTTTCTAGGCCGTACTGGTCTCCAAAGGCCTGTCCCTGCTTTCAAAATAAAAGCTAAATATTTACACAAGCCATTGTTATTTGTCCTGTATCATTACTTCCAACCTTGATGGACTTTACCTGTGCATGCCATTATTGACTTCATTGTTGTCATCTGAAAAATGTGCTATCCTTTCAAATAATTTTTCGAAAAACTGACTTTACCACTGACAGTTATGAAGGCGTTTGGAAATCTGAATTAAGTAACTGCAGTAATGAAGTTAATTGATCAGTAAAAGGAAAAAAAAAAAAAGAAAAGAAAACAGCCAGGGATCTCAGCAATAAATTGTGGCAGTAGATGAAGGGAATATCATACTATTGCCAGGGTACTGAGCTTGCTACACAAGACATAGTGCATCTGCTGTGACTGTTGTAAGCTTAGGGCAATAGGGATCTGCTCTTATTTATCCTGAGAGTTAATTTAGATCTTTCAGCAGCAGCTCTGTGTATGCCTAGATGAAAGGATATGGTATGTGTAAAAGGCATACATTGCTGATTTTAACCCATTATCTTCCCTCCACTCAGAGCTATAGTCACAGTGTAGCCAAAACAGAGCCTGTCTTCATCTCTTTGATAACTTGTTAATAGTTTCCTATTTAAAATCTCATTTATTACCATGACATCTTGAGCTACAACAATTTCACTTGTTTTCTTTACAGTCCTGTCTTAGGGCTGTAATGGTCTGGATACGGTTCAACAGAAAAGTGAGACGAACCAATTTTCTGAAATGCTTGTTTCTGTCCATACCATTACCATCCACCTTACAGAGGTAGAATTAATTCTTTCATGCCGGCTCTAGCTGTAGTCTTCCTTTATACTTGGTATGACCTATTTCTTCCCATTCTTGAAGTTCTCAAAACAGTGAAGTGTTTTGTATCTTCAGCTCACAAAGAAGTCAAGACTGGAAGAAGGACTGGCTGCTCCTTTGGGCCATATTACAACAGATCTAAAGCCAAGCAAAAATCTTGCTGTGACAATGTTCCTTTACCCCCTACTTCTCCTTTGTCTTCCTTACTGTGTGGGGACCTGAGTAGAAGGCTGAGAGAGAATCTAGCTAATTTATCTGCAGGGACATTCTTCCTCACAGGAAATTCTCAGCTGGAGAAAATGTGTGGTGAAAATAAAGCACCAATGGAAAAGAAGATGTGAGCCAGAACCTCTGTTGTAGAGTTAATGTGAGATTCAGTAAAGTTGTGTGTAAATTACTCGGACTACCATAGATCTGGGGGAAGAGGGGTCCAAAGGTTGGTTTATATCACCTTCATTGTACCACAGAATTTCATCCACCTGCATTGGCAGTAAGCCTACAAGCCAGCAAAAAAGGAAGTAGGTGAAGCAAATGTATACATTGTCAAGATAAACTCATGTACTCCACCAATACAACTCTATATCTAGTGTGCAATGAATGTGAAAAAATAAAAATAGTATTGAACTTACTGTTTGCAGGAATAGGTGCTGATGGCCAGACTCTCAAGTCCAGTCAAATCTCTGCTTTTAGGGGTCAAATGTTATTTTTTCTCCATTCATCTCTCTATTCCACAGAAAGATTTTAAAAATCAGAATTGTTAGCCTGTTTTAGATGACTGAAAGGCAGGCATTGACAGAGATATAAGATGTGGGAAAAAGTCTTTTTTTGTCATGGAAGTGTTTTCATAAAGAATGAGAAACAGAATTTGAAAAAGAAGGAGAAAAGCAAATTCATTGCTATTTATTGTTAAAGGAAGCAGAAAATAATCCGTCAATAGCCTGACCTATAACACAAAAATCCCAGGAGTTTTCTAGTCACTCTGACTCTTGCAGCGGAGCCAGTAAATCTCTCCCAAAGCTGGCCAGCTGAAGGAAGCTGCTCTAAATCTCAGCTTCTGGGGTTTTGCAATTGCCAAGTAGCTAATCCTGTTCTCAGCTGTTGGTAGTCATTCTGGATCACGTTCAAGGTGAGAACAGTGTGAAAGCCAGTGGTTACAAAAAGAAAGGTTCTTATCATGGGGTGGTGCTATAAATTTCCATCTTGGTTTTCAGTGCCCAGTGAAGATGTCTTCCTTGAGTGCCTGCTCAATGGATAGAGAGATGCATTTGAAGGCCTCCTGTGGCGATTCAATCCACCTCAGCCATTAAGTTCATTACTTACAAATTGGTTCCCCAGCTGTGTGTTTGGGTGTATGAGAAGGGCTTTATGGAGAGGAAAGCATAGGAATAAATTTTGGTGGTTTCATGGGCAGGTAAACTATACCTGCCCAGGTGGGCATGGCTGGATTCCCTCTGTCTCCATGTGGTGCTCGTCCATAACAGTCCCTTAACCATTGCCACGCTTGCAACTCTCTTTCCAGTGTAACCGGTGTTAGTATAGTACACTTACAGGCAATCCCAGAGCTTAAAAAATGCCATTCCTTGTGTGTAAAGACTCAGATTGCTCATGTAGACAGATGATTCACCACTGTCAAGGACTGTGGTCCTTGAAAGGACTGCACTGTACACTGTACACTCTCTCCCAAGGAAAAGAAGCTCAGTTACATGAGAAGCTCAGGGATGGGAATGAAAAGGTTTCAGCTGATGCTGAATTCAAGTATTCCATTGCTCTTAAGGTTAGGAAAAGAGTTCTGTTTGGCAAGTATCGCTTGTATCAGAGATTAGCTAGTATGCTCATATTACTTGCACTACTATTTCCTTGTTGATAGAGAATCTACAGACTGTGTACATGAAAATATGATAGTTTTTCTATTGTATTTTCATCACTAGGCCCTCACTGTAATTTCTTTCAGAAACAGAAGATACTAGAGAAATCATCTTATTATCTATAATTTACTGCTATTACTTCTGCTGGACAGAACCTGAAGATAAAGTAAGGCTACATACTACATGCCTGTCAACAGGAATCACATATGTGGGGTTTGTCCTCTTGATCCTATCAGATCATTCCCTTTCAGTTCTTAGGGTTAGGATGCTTAAAAATGAGTCCCTCCCTGCTTGGGTGGAAGAGAAGGGAAGGGAGAGAAAGTTCCTTCTCAACCTTATTTTCTGTGGCCAGTTTATTCTAAATATCCACAATGTGTGAACAGATTGAAGATTTTGGTCACTAACGCAACATAAAACTCCAGGGAAGATTCATATAAAGGAGGATGAAAACTCACGAACAATGTTGTTCTTATCTCACATGACTAAATGGAAGGTCACCCTTGCTATTCTCATGCCACCAAAATATTCCAGATGAGTGAGGTGAGAACTGGAAGGCAGTGTTGAAAAGCAAACACAGTGTTATTAAATGTCTAGAGATAATTTACATACCTACAGATACTAGGACCAGAACCCAAATGTGCAATAGGCTCTGAAAGCTCTCTCACCCTTTATCTTTTCATACAGTTTGTTTCAATACTGGAGGCTAGTGATTCCGGAATTCTCAATTATGAGAGAGGAAATTAATGCTATGCCTTGCCTCCCAGAGCAAGCTCATACTGCAAATTGGCTTTGAAGTTACTTGATCCCTTAACAAATTAAATTCATTACATTCATTTCAGGCTATCATGACAGCCGTGTGTAGACAAGGTGTATATGCTGGGCTTGGAACTGCCCTTTACATTCAGACAAACAGATCTGAAATTTAGATGATCATGCCCACACAGGAAGGTCAAACATAGGTCATCTTCTTCATATAACACCTAATTTTGAATGGAAAATGTTATACTATTTCATATGCTGGCATCAGAGACAACATTATTTTAGTTAATTCCCTTGAGCTGCAGAACTTGATTTCAGTACCTCTTACTGGCAGCAGAAATCAATTAAAAAAAAATCTTGTACAAGCACAACTGTGGGTTTTCTGCACTGGGAAATTTTGCAGTAATTTAGCTGCTTTGCTTTCTCAGTGTGGAAAGCATAGAGGGAAGGGGTAGCATATCAATTTAACTTAGCCAGGACTAAAATCGCCAGTGTAAACTGTGCCGGGTATATAGATGGGCAGAGAATGGCTGGAGAGCAGCCCTGAGGAGAAGGACTTGGAAGTGCTCATGGATGAGAAGCTCAACATGAGCCGGCAGTGCGCGCTGGCAGCCCAGAAAGCCAACCGTATCCTGGGTTGCATCAAAAGAAGCGTGGCCAGCAGGGCACGGGAGGTGATTCTCCCCCTCTACTCTGCGCTTGTGAGACCCCACCTGGAGTACTGTGTCCAGCTCTGGAGTCCTCAACACAGAAGGGACATGGAACTGTTGGAACAGGTCCAGCGAAGGGCCACTAAGATGATTAGAGGGATGGAGCACCTCTCCTATGAGGATAGGCTGAGAGAGCTGGGGCTGTTCAGCCTGGAGAAGAGAAGGCTCCGGGGAGACCTGATAGCAGCCTTTCAGTATCTGAAGGGAGCCTACAGGAGAGCTGGAGAGGGACTCTTTGTCAGGAAGTCTAGTGATAGGACAAGGGGTAATGGTTTTAAATTGGAAGAGGGGAGATTTAGATTAGATATTAGGAAGAAGTTCTTTACTGTGAGGGTGGTGAGGCACTGGAACAGGTTGCCCAGGGAAGTTGTGGAGGCCCCATCCCTGGAAGTGTTTAAGGCCAGGCTGGATGGGGCTTTGAGCAACCTGCTGTAGTGAGAGGTGTCCCTGCCCATGGCAGGGGGGTTGGAACTTGATGATCTTTAAGGTCCCTTCCAACCCTAACCATTCTATGATTCTATGATTCTATGATACATTTGCTTGGCATCACTCTGCAGTAATGTCAGAGGAGGATGGAGCCATCATCATTAATTCAGGAAGTGCACATATTCTTTACAATTTTATTCAGCCACCTGCTATAGGTACCTTATCTAGGGAGCAAGAAGTAGTTCAAGCCACTATCAGACAATGCAGAAAAAGAATTATGGTCATACAAGGCAAACAGCAGTGGTGGGATTCCTTTGCTGTATGGATGTATTTTAGGACACCCTGCCTGGCATCTGGGTGCTTCTCCAGAAGACTGCATGTCTCCTGTAAGCCTTGTGTCCTATCGATGAGTGCTGCATAGGTGTTATGGATAAGCTTCACAAATGGTGCTAAGGGCCCACATTTAGGTAAATGAGTCTTTTCCCGAAGGTGGGACTGATCTCCATACTGTGGACACTGAAGTATCTTGCAAGGTGGGCTAAGTCTCAGGTTGTAGATGTCCACATACGAACTAGGTTTCTAAGCTCCTGCTGCTCTTGATGCAGGCCTGGGATTCAATTAATTTTCCCAAACAGAAGTTGCTATTCCCATATGCATGTTATGGACATCTTCACAGGGCTGGCGAGTGACACAGTTTATACAGGGCATTCATTTCTGCTTGAAATGGCTGCTGGAGGCCAAGTGGGATAATCTTGGCACCTCAAATACCCTAGATACCTATTTATGTACAAGTGAATGGAACTCTAAATCTCAATTGATTATAATGGGAGCTCAGACTTCTAATTCACAGGTATATACCCACACACAGATACCTAAATTTAGGCATCTTTCTCTGTGGATTTTTCTGCTCTGGCTTTCTGTAGGGTAATGAGTGGAGAGATGCTTTTCACTTACAAAGTAGTATGTGGGCTAGCTATTTTGCTTACCTGAAAAACAAGCAGATGTCCTGCGCCGTCTTCGATATACTGACGAAGAGCTGCTCCCTGCAGAAGTTGTTAAGGGAAATGTTTTTTCAGTACTGGATTTGTCTTTGGCTTAGCTGTTGTTTAGTGACAGACTCATAGAAAGGTACAAAAATATATAGTCTCTCAGCTTAACAACAGGCATTTCAATAATTAATATTGATTCACAACAAATACTTAGGGGAAAAACAGTTTTGTTTGCTTTACTGATTTTACTGACTTCTAGCCATTTAGCTCCTTCTATTTGATTTCTGTCTGATTTTGACAGCCAAGTATTTACTTCTTGCAGTGATTAAAAAAACGTGATGTTATTATATGTCCATAAGATTAGCCAAATGAATATCACCAAATATCCTTTTCACTAGTTAGGTCAGTAAATATCTCATTATTTTGTTATAAATAGTCAGTCCTACTCCAGCCAGCAAAAATGGAATGGCAAGTAAGTTTATTCAGTAGCAAATAGTTTGTGTCTATTCCTGTTGCATATCCAGTGCAACAGAAATAGCTTCAGTGCAGACTATTTTTTCCATTAGGAAGCTGATGGAATGTCTTAAGTACTGGTCTTAGAAAGGGATTTAATCATAGAGCTTCCACGTGAACAACATCCTTTCCCCTTGAAATGAAATGTTCAAGTCCCTTATTGTGTAGCTTCTGTCAATGTGCTTATGTCTTTAAAGCCACAGAACTGCTTGGAGAACTGAGCTTATGTGTCTCAGCAGGCTTCACAAATTAGTAATTTCACTATTTATGTGCTATGTGCCGTTTTCACACAGGGGTCTATCAGACTGGAAATCCCACAAAAAACAGGCAGATGGGCAGGTTTCTGTCATTTCAGCTGGCAGAATGCATTTCGGTTGACTACCTAAGGAAACTTCGGGTACATCTTGGTGACCTTGTGAGCTTGTGATGGTGTGCTCCCCCCACCCAGGTGCTAACCTGACCTTTATCTCCTGTAACACTGCCCAAGCGATAACCACCCATGGTGGTCATAAGGGGTGCATGTGGTCATGATGGCTGCACCCAGGTCAACGTGGTTTCATGGTTGAGGGGAGACAGATAACCATACAACAGCCAAGGGCTAACTTGAGCAATGCTGGTTCTGTGGTCAATATGCAAATATGACTATAGGTCAATCATCTTATCCCCATAAATAGTGAACAGCCAAAGAGCCCTTTGAGCTCTCCTACATGGCAGTGGGCTGCAAGCCAGGCTCTTCCCTTGAGTAGGGACACCTCTCAAGGTTACTTCTTGAGATTCAGAGATTCCTTGGTAAGTGACTATAGCATGCTAAACTTTGAAATCTTAACTAAGTGATATAAATGATCGACTGTGCATATATAATCACAGAATCACAGAAAGTTAAGGGTTGGAAGGGACCTCTAGAGATCATCTAGTCCAACCCTCCTGCCAGAGCAGGTCCACCTACAGCAGGTTGCACAGGATGGCGTCCAGGCGGGTTTGAATGTCTCCAGAGTCAGAGACTCCAGCACCTCTCTGGGCAGCCTGTTCCAGTGCTCTGCCATCCTCAAAGGAAAGAAGTTCCTCCTCATGTTCAGATGGAACTTCCTATATTTGATTTTATACCAATTGCCCCTTGTCCTGTCACTGGGCACCACTGAAAAAAGACTGGCCCCCTCCTCCTGGCACCCTCCCTTTAAGTATTTGTAAACATTGATGAGATCCCCCCTCAGTCTTCTCTTCTCCAGACTAAAAAGACCCAAATCCCTCAGGCTTTCCTCATCAGAAAGATGCTCCAGCCCCCTAATCATCTTCATGGCCCTTTGCTGTACCCTTTCCAGCAGTTCCCTGCCTTTCTTTAACTGGGGAGCCCAGAACTGAACACAGTACTCAGGATGAGGTCTCAATATAATCCTTTAGATATATACCATCGACGAAGTCTGGGACTAGGATTGGATCCAGCCGCACCTAGACTCCTCCCTGAGAAGCAGTTTAGAAAGAAAGGGGGTCCTTTGTGAACCTTGACTCAATGGGTGGGCCTTCCTGACAGTTCTGTCTGACCCTGTCCTTATGCTGCAAATAACCAAGTGTGCCTTGCCATCGGATCTTGTTAAACCCTTGCATTTACCATTAAACTTTGTTAAATCCCTGGTTTATATCAATAAATGTATCACTGAGTGAAGTTCATCACTCCATCTGCAACAGAGTCCCAAACTTAGGAAAGAGCTCTGCCCATGTAACGCACAGGAAATGTGAGTGACCCCCTGACCCCTGTAGTCAAAAAGACTACTTAACTTGTATCTGCTTTAGATTTTAAAGTAAACCTCTAAGATCATTAAACAGTAAAAGAATAAACGCATTTCCAACTGGAGAAAACAAACAGTAGTCTGCGTTTTTTGTAATGGAATAAAAATACATGTCATAAAACGCATTCAAGATACATTCTAAAGATGCTGGATGAAAAAAAGGGATTTTTTTTTTTTTTAAGATCTGTGAATTTAATAAAACTAGGCTTGGCTGCTTTCCACTTCCAGCAATATCACAGAGTTCCAAATGTTTTTATCTTCATTTGTGATCCCTCTCTAATTTTCAGACTATGTCCCACAGTGTATGTAGGCTGTTTAGCTGCCTAGTGCATAAAGAGCTACACAGGGGAGTATCTGCTTAAGTAAGCATTTGCTCTGCTTTTTCAGGAAGCTATACAGTGCAGCAGTCATGCGCTGATGGCCTTTCTTTGTTGGAAATACCACTATAAATAAAAACCAGGGGGATTTTTGTGCCTTTCAAGTACTGGGTTTTCAATGAAAAACCATCCAGTTCAGGTGTCATGAGATATGCAGGCACATTAGTCAAAAAGCTACTGCCAAGACATAGTGGCTTCCACAGAAGGCAGGCAAATTCCCATGGGTCAGTCAGAGAGAGTTCTGGTTTTGGTATGAATTGCAGCCTGTGCATTCAAACTGCCTAACATGATGAGAGATAAATACATCATGTGTATCTTTCTCTCTAAATATTGTGACAGGTTCTGACATTTAGATGCTTCGGTGGTGACTTAGACACATAACTCTGAACAACAAGCTTGGAAAGAAGGTCCTGTAGTATTACATTTTGGGCTCAAATCCTGCCTGAATATGTGTTTCCAGAAGAGCACTATGGAGCCCGTTTTTATTTGATGCGGTCTACAGAAGCACCAAAAAAGATTGCAGTCCCAGTGCTTGAGGAAACAAGCCAGTATTTGATCCAGGCTGTAGAAATCACCTAGTTTTGTGAGGAATGTTTCATTTCTTTCTGTTATGGACAAAGCCTCTAAAGTCTCTGAGTGCCAGGTGCCCCCAAAATGGGGGAATGTGTGACTGGCTGGAGTGCTCTGAAAGATGCTTACCATAATTACAAGGATGCTCTTGATATCTGCTCCTTCCTATTGCCATGTTTTGACTTCTCCTTGCTCTCCACCACCTTCTGTGACAATTTAAAACAAAGTCTCATCCTCACACTTAGGTTTTTTACCAGTTCTAATATTGTTTCTGTCCTGTCTTGCCATTTCTGCTGTTCTTATTTTTCAGCTTTGACCTCGCATTGCAAAAGTCACCTGGTTCCTTTCTTCTCATCAAGTAAAATGTACTCGATAAAAGTCTGTGCATATGGTGAAAGCAGTGTAGATATGCTCAGGTGCAATCATCCTTTTGCTAGAGCTGAGAAATGTTAACACTAGCACTACTGGTAACTTCAAATTTTGAAGAGCTGGGTCTGCTTATTATGTGTTGTACTGCTTAGCCATGGATCTCACATTTTTCTAGTGCTTTAGCAGTGCAAACAGAGCAATGTGTCCCAAGAAAAACAGCAGAGCCAAATTTGATTATCAGTCATACACTATTAACAACTCTCAGCTCACCCTGCTTGAGATCTTCTCCAGTTTAATTAATTGCCTGATCCGAGACAAAGCTTTTGGATAAACACACACTTATGAATATTGCAGATAAATCAAGCAGGGAATTCTAAATGACATTCATCATTCCTTTCCTTTTGGAGTGTCCTCCAGGCACTAATTTGCCTTTTCATTTTCTTCTCTCTCTCTTTTTATTTTTTTAATAATATTTTTCTTCCTTTAACTGCAGAAAAGTGGGCATGGTCAGAATAAACTTGTTGCATTGTTTTTCATCTTTCTTTTAGTGTTATGATATTTCACTAGTTACTAGAAGATTTTGAATTAACCTACAACATTTGGGAGCATTTATTTCTGTTTGTGGGTATGTTAAACCAAGTCACTGTCAAGCAGTAACTCGCACTTTTGCACAGTTAAGTGGCCCCATGAACATTCAGAGGCAGGACGTGGAGGGGATGAAGATAAAAAGGAGCTTAATCTCGCATTCGGTCATGTAACTTTAATTTAGAAAACATGTTTATTTTCTGATTCAGTCACAGAAAGGTCTTAAGATAAAGCATTTGAATGCACAAATACATTTTGGCACGTATCTTCTATTAGGTGCTAGGAGTGTTAGGAGAAAAGTCTTTAAATATCTCTATGGCTCTGTGCCTTCTTTGGTCTGGGGTTTACCTCCCCATTGCTTAATGAAAGATGATCTTTCTTCAGGTACTAGAGGTGTTATAAATATAAATCTTTGCACTTTTGAGAGTCATCCAGTTACAACCAACCATACCAATACTTGTGGAGAAGTATGGATCCGGGTATCTACAGTATTTTGGTATTAAAAGTTCTGCCCTCATTCTGAATTTTTTATTCCTTTTTCAGTCTTCTTTCAAATTTTTATGTAATAAAATAGTGTCCAAAAAATCTCTAATATCATCATCGTTGCAATTACAAATTTTTATGGCTTCATTAATCTTTTGCTTCTGTTAGTAATTTTATATTAACCTTACACCTTTCATATTTTTTTGAGTCCTCTAGTTCTATGCCTTTGAATATGGATTTTTATGCTCTATATTCTGAATCTTACAGACTAATCTACTCCTAATTGGAAGCTATGGACAGCCACAGCCAAAAGTGTTGGGGTCAAGAGCCATCTCTAGAAGATTCATCTCCCAGAAGCAAAAAGATGTACTGGGCTCTAATGAAGGTTTTGCCTCTTAAATGGAAAAAGAAAGAAGAAAAAGCGGAAAAGGAAAGGAAAAAAATGAAAAGGAAAACAGTAAACAAAGCAAATGAAAATAAAAAAGGAAAAGGCAAATAATAAAGGAGAGGAGAGGAGAGGAGAGGAGAGGAGAGGAGAGGAGAGCAGAGTCATCAC
>VZSF01007911.1:0-141310 GCA_013398295.1 Chionis minor | reverse complement strand
GAGGAGAGGAGAGGAGAGGAGAGGAGAGGAGAGGAGAGGAGAGCATTCTGCTCCCATGAATGTATCTTGCAATATAGTAGAAAAAATTGAACTACGTTCTGAAAAGAGACAAAAAAGAGGTCTCCAGCATTTTCAAATAAACCAGAATACTCCGAATTACACTGTGCCTGCAAGGATAAATTTGATGTTGTACTTTTTTATCTAATATTGGCCACAGACTTAAACAATGGAATGAGATGATGCTGTAATGAAATTTCACTAGTCTCCTTGACACCGCGGAATAGCTGAGATTATTAAGTGAACTGCAAGGGAGAGAGAAATATTATCTCTGGACAGACATTTGTATATTAGGTGGTGATTTTTCTACAGATGCACTAATTACAATTTTAATTCATGCATGAAAAAAGGAAGAAGCACAGATTACTTCTGTCAAAATAGTTCTGAATGCTGTGAAGCTGTTAATGAGTAATGTTCCTTTGTAGGAAATGTTAACATGTCTTTTTAGTGTTTTTTTGCTCTGCTCCCTTGTTATCTTGTAGAAAATGCCAATTGTCATTCAAGCCTCAAAATAAGAATATAACGTGTATGTAGGATTTCAGAAAGAAAAAAACAAAACGCAAAACAAGCAAAGCCCTTTATCTGAAAGTATTTTTCTTTTACCCCTCAGAAGTACTTCATCTGTTTAGAAAAGTATCTGTAAAACAGCGCTTATCTTGCTGCATGCCTTAATCACAAGAAAATGAACTGTGCTGAGTGGTGACATGCATCAGTAACCCCATTATAACATTATAATGCAATGCTATTAATGCATTTAGCTGCAGTGCAGAACATTTACTCCTGATGGAAATAATGTCTTGTGGCAGAGTTCTGTTACATCATGTCTCCTAGGTTTTGCTGGAGTACTTGAGCGCTTAATAGACTCAGGGAATACTTGGGTATGTAACTTAAGATTTCACAGCCAAACAAACAAAGGACAAGAGAAATAGGGGAAATGCCCACTGTTTTGTGACAGTTTACTCCAAATAAAATTACATTAGATATCTGAACAAGTTGCCTAGACACTTATGAGAAAGTCATTAGAACCAGTATTCAAATAGGAATCAAAAAGATGAAATTACTGTCTTGTCTGACAAGACACTTAGCTGTTTTCCTCTGTCCTTGTATTAAACATGTTCTACGGAATTATACATGAACATCTTTTGAGACCAAAAATGGTGTTTAGGTCAGAATTTTGCCACACCAATCAAGAAGCTGGGGTTAGTAACTTCTGTAGCAGGGACTGTTCATGGCCAGCAGACACCTAGTTCATGAAAGCACTGTCCTACTCCTTTCCGGTGACAGTACCATGTTCCTGACTCAGCATCGACGTCTGCATAAGAAATACATCAAGCAACAGTAACTCGTCACAGGCAACATGATGGTTGGTGTTAGAGAATGATGAAAATGAGAATATCGGTGGTGATTTCTGCTTCCCGGCAATTGCAAATTGCGTGGGATGTTCTGCAGTGGTTATGACTAAACAGTACCAACGCACACACAATGCATGAGCGTCCTTGTTACTTTGAGGTATCCGATATTCACCAGCCTGGGTTAGTAAAATACTATTTTCCATCTTACATTATTGGACAATCAGGCTTAATGAGGTTCAGCTTTGTTTAGAATCTTTACCATCAGAAACAGAACACAGGTGAGCTGTCTTATTATGTATTAATTTCGACATTAATGCGTTAAAGGAGGAAGAGTTGATTATTTTATTCCTGTGTTTTCCCTCTTACCCTTTTAGTGGTGTTTGTTTGCTTGTTTGGTTTTTTGTTTTAATTGACGTAATGTGATTACAAGTGCAGTGAAGTACTTGGTGCTTGTTTCCCGGTGGTACTCTGAGCTGGCACTGTATTATAGGCACTGAGGTATAATTGAGGATTATTCTAAATACTCTGTGAGAACGAGCTCTAGACTTCTTCAGCTCATTTTTGTCAGAATTAAAACAATATTTTTACAGGCATTTTTAAGATCTACATCTTAGACTTTTTTTTCCCCAAAAGGAAAATAATACTTCAAATGAAGTATTTTTTAACCTGTTCCAGTTTTGCTTAGTAACAAAATTGCTGATGCTGTTTGAATCACCAGGCAACTAATGAAAATAAACTGATTATCAGAAAATACCATCTTTTAAAGGCATCAGAATATAATGTCTAAAAATTTGAAATAGCAGTGATTGTAAATCGGAATTCCCTGGACCGCTGTTATAGAAATTATATAAATTTCTATAATTATATAAATTTCTATGATTTATAGAAAGCAGGAATTGACCTAGAAAAGACTGAATATATTTCACAATTTACTTTGGATCCTTTATGCAAGGGTTGGGATTTTTTTTTCTTCTTTTTAAAATTGCCATGGTTTTGGCCACAGCTGTTACTGTAGCAAAACCCAGCTATTCAGATAAGGATGAAGAATCATTTAGAAATCCAAACAAAATTTCTTGTTTGGTTGTTGCTATATGAAGAAGGGGAAATGTACATTAAAGAATGCTATAATTACACTTTTTGCATAGGTTTTCTAAAACCGTTTACACCATCTTTAAGGCAATGTGTATCATGAAGCTGATTCCTCAGCTCCTCCAGATTCCAATTTATTTGCGTGTTACTGAAATTGCTTTTATTTCTTTCATGTGAATTTAACATTTCTGAACAGACCTGGGACACTGCAGATTGAATTATCCTCCCTAACTACAAAGTTGGCACAATATACACTTCAGCATTGCTTAGCCAAAAGTCTTCTCATCCAAAGGCATTCAGCCTGAAGAAATCTCCTCTGCTTTAATGTACTGCAGTTTCTGAACACTCTCTTCAAACAAGCTTTAAAGATTTTTATTATAATTTAAAAAATCATTGGTATCAATTATTGTAATAGTATTTTTCAGAGTTGCCTAGTCTTGTCAACATCTGTGCATAATACAAATGTCACCACTGAGAGACTAAAAAAAAAAGACCAGAAACATACCCGTAAGTAAAAATGGGTCTAGAAATTAGGGTTTTTAAAGCAATGAGATAGAAAGAAATAAATAAACAACCCCCTGTTTACTCATCATAAAAAACGCCAGGGTAGCTCTCTGAAGTACCAGTGTATCACAAAGATAGAGCTATGGAAGCCTGTAGAGATTTTGGGTTAGATTCAGGTCCCTAAATGCAGGCGTCTAGCACTACCGGAGCTGCTCCTGGTGCCTTGCCTGGCATCTGCCATCTGCTGCAGGTGGGTGAAGGTCTCCAGTACGTCCTGCAGCAGCCCAAGGGGAGCCCACGTGGATGTCTAAGGACACCAAGTGCCCGTGTTAAGGCAGCACAGCTGAGTTTCCCACGCCTGATGTCCCAAGCTGACATCAAATAATTCAAGGGATAAATAAAAAGAATAGTGGGGAGAGAACAGTAATATCCAAAATTGATCAAAGAAGCAGCACTGTACTGGGATGGACATACCTTACAGTTTCCTTATGATGATTATCTATCTGCTTTGTTGATGAGATGCCGACATTTCGTTTGCTTGCTCACACCCTCACTTCTCTGCTTCTGAAAACCTCTATTTATTTGTTATTCTTTAAATATAAAAAATAACTATACGATCTGGAGAATAAGAAACAAGTCTTTCAGTTTCCAGAGAATATGTATGTGTCCCTGTAGCATCCTTATCACTGTCTGTGTCATTTTTTCCTTAATTTCTGCTGAGATTCATACTCTCTTGTTACATATATGTGACCTTTGTGTACCAGAGTATAGGACATGAGTTTTAATGCTATTTAGGTGTTCAAATATTTTTCTAACACCAAACAGAATAAATGACGTGGTTAAAATAGCTTCCTTTTCCTCTACAAAAAGGTGTCCAAAAAGTGATATTACTGTGAGACCATTGATTGGAATCTGACAAAATTATAATTTTTAGTACATCCAAATGTACCAAACTTTTGAAAAGATTCTTTCTGTGAAGCACAATAAGATGAACATTGTCACATTTTTTTAAGCTGACAGAGACTCTGCCAGGCTTTCGAAAGCTAAATTGGAAACAGATGTCTGCCCACACAAAGAAAATGATCTTATTAGTAAATGTTTCTTCTAATGATGACAAAAGTGAGACTTCAGCCAAAAGAAAAGAGAAGTTGTGCATAGCAGAAGATGGCCTTGAGAATTCATTAGCAGAAGTGAAGGGAACAGTTTTAGTCATTTAATTAAGAACAGTTATATTTTGAACAATCTGATGGAAGTATGACAGGCCCACTCCCTGTTAAATACAACATAAATCTTCTATATTTTCTTGCTAATTTGGGATGCATTTGTTTTTCTTTCCAGGAGATTGCTGGGAACTATTTTAAGATTACATAGTGATCGGAAATTCTGGAGGTAATGCAAATAGTTTCTTCTCGTTATACAAAATGACAAGCAGTGTTCTTGAGCAAAAATAACATGTGCTCGCACAGTTAACAACTTCAGCTGTTGATATCTTGCTCAGATGTGGTTAGAAATGCTTTGGGGGGTAATACAAGTCCACTTTTATTTGACCACAGCTCTGCTTCAAAAACTCTAACGCCCATCTAAGTTGAATTCAGTTTTTGTAACAGTAATTATCACAATGGGAAATTCTGTGGCACTTTCTAGCAGTGGACCCCACAGTGCTTGGTAAGGAAGAGTAGAGGATCATTTACTACATTTTACAGTCTTTGCCTGGGACATGTTGTTATGACTTTGAAACAAAAAAAGTCTGTTCTCAGCTGGAGCATATGAAATATTTCTTTTTAAGTAACAGTAACAATCTTAAACAATTTCAAGTGTTCAGTCCAGAATGCAAAAGCTTAAATGCCTTTACGTAAGTTGGAATGAACTAAGATTAAAGCAGTCCTTGACTTGTGTCACTCAGAGCACACAAGCCCTTTGTTTTTGAAGTCTCGCAGGCTGGTTTAGCTAAATCCAGGCCTTCTCCATTAACCTGCGAGGAACTACCTGCTGAAGTGCCTGAAACTCTAACCCAAACAAGATGATTTTTTGGCCCTGTGGCTGCCCTCCGTGTTGACTAGTAAGACAGAGCTGGTTTAGGGGGAGCCAGTGGACACCTCTTGCAGATGGCTGTAGCAGCGACTATTGCTGCCTCTTACTCCAGCTCCTGGGGACCTGCTGCACGGCCATGAATTCCCACTGTGACCTTAAAAGTCATCATTAGTAAAACAATATCTTAACCTTTTTAATATAGGACAGCAATATCAGAACAATAAAATATTAACATCAGAAAATGCTACGTTTGAAGGTCTCCTGGGTGTCTTGACTTCCAAGTGAAGGTTTGCATTTCAATGTATGTGGAGGCAAGTGAGAGTAGATTCAATATTTTCATATATTTGATTTCAGCACACCCGGGATAAACATTAGAGCATCTTGAGGGAAGGGGTGGGCAGAAAAAGAAGGAAAAGAGAAATTAATTATACAACCAAATTAAAGAAGCAACATGTCTTTTCAATCTGCCAGCTTCCAATTTTATGTCATATCCCTCATTTTTGTAGTGTGTAGCTTATGTAATTCTGCATAGAAGGGCAAAAGGATTGAAGACAGCATTCATTTCCAGGTACTAAGTCTACCAGCGTAAGTTACTGATTTAATACATTCATTGCATTGAATTTAAGTACAAATACAAGAAACAACAATGTTGGTTGAAAGGCTACAACCTTGTCCTAAAGCTTACAAAATGAACTACCGCAGCACTATGTATTTGTTGTTCACGTATCAAAAAAAAAAAAAAAAAAAGGAAAGAGGTAATTTCAACTGAAACATTATTCAAAGTGTAACTAAATGTGCCTAGGGAGAACATGCTTAAACAGCAGGAATATAATCAGTCTCACTGGGAATTTTCACATACAGTTTCTTCCTAGAGCCAACCAACAGTATTGCACAATGTGTCAGGCGGGACGGTTTGTCAAATAGACAGCCGAGGGCTCAAAACCAAGTGTGCACATGGACACCCTGGAACATGGAGCTAAATTGTGTTGATTGGCTTGCTAGTGTATGGGAAAAGCTTTTTAGTTCAGTGGATGTTCAGCCAAAATTCTGTCCCCTATCTTTTTTGTCTGGTGTTTGAGCATCAGCGAAAACATCAATACAGCTTAGATTTTCATGGCAGTTTTTTTGTTTTGTTTCAAAATGAGTTATTTAAGGTGAGCTAAAATGGTACTGACTTGAATTGCTTGCTTAGCTGCAAATATTGCATGTGCTCAGGAGGATGAGAGAAACAAGACCGACTTTCCTCAGGTCAGGAGGGGAGAAGGGGTGAGGACAAACCACCAGTGAAGGGAGGGAGAGCGCAAGACTAGTGAAGAACCTGACCACTGTGGGGACTGCCATGTTACTTTTAGCTGGATGCAAATCCTTGCTCGGTCAATACAGCATCACTTTCCTAGAAAACAGTTAGTCCCACCTGAACTGCCCCGAGCCAATATGCAGAGGAGGGTAAAGAAATGAAATCTATGTGGAAGAGTTGATACTCCATAAGTACAGCAATAATTTTCACCCAGATGACCCAGCAACAGGTTGCTTACTAAATCAGCTTTGTTCCCTCCTACCCTTGGTGTGCTCTTCCCACTTAGCACATATCTAGAGCAGTTTTAGAGGGGCTTTGCGGGTTTTTGATGAGCTTGAGAGTCTGTCATAGCTCCAAAGTTCCTTTCTGTTCTCCCTATTTTACTTGTCTGGTCTACCCTTCCCCACATGAGCATCTGTTCCAAAATGATATGAGGAGGGAACTTCCAGCCCAGAAAAAAATACTTTTTATTGAGCAGTAACTTTCACTCATCCATTATGTCAGATGTACCACTAACACAAATGATCCTCTTGATTCTACTTTCCACCCCTTGGAGAAATGAATTTCTCCAGATTGAATGAAACTTTGACAGGCCATCCATTTTTATACATGGTATTTTTAAAGTGAAAACACAGAATCTGCCAAGCAATCATTTAACTCATGTATATATTTGTACAGCATTAAGAGAAGGGTGGTTTAGCCATCACAGCATCCCACATCTTGTAAGCTAAAACATGGAAGTCAGCTAATACCACATTTTATTGTACAAGTAAACATCTTTGACTCCTCAGTTTAGAATAATAATAATAAATAATAATAATAAATAATAATAATAATAATAATTCTAGATTTCGGCATCCCTTTCTGCTTCCAGGATGTCACAGAATGTCAGAATTGGCATGTAATACCCACAATTAAAAATAAATAAAAAAAATAAACAAAACACACTTTCCTCTCTTCTGATAAGATTGACTATTTGTGGACATTACAATTTTTTTCCATAAATGAAATTATCACCATCCTTGTATTTATTACAGGATCACAGAAAGGTAGGGGTTGGAAGGGACCTTTGGAGTTCATTTAGTCCAATCCCCCTGCCAAAGCAGGACCATTATAGGCTGTGTGCACAGCTTCTGGTGTGTTAGACAGTAAGACAAGTTACATGGTAAGGCTCTGAATCCGTATCTGACCTTGATTTTGCAACGTAAGAATCTATTGTCAGCTGTGGGTTCAGTTTGGTTGCCTAAATACAAATACCCAGGGCCATCTCTACACTTTGAGGTGTCACAGCGCATCTTAGACATGGGTCTGGTGATGTGACACGGCGAATGTAGGAGACCATGTCCTCTGGACCAATAGCTGTATGCTGGGCTAGATGCATGTCTACGCAACTGCACGGAGCCCAGTGGAGTCTTCAGAGCTGTTTAGCTGACTAAACCTGCCCACTGTAGGATAATCTGAATAACTCTCTAGACTCCAGTGACTTAAATAAGTAGATTTCCATAGACTATGAGTTTAGACACCCTCCTCACTTGTGAAGACATATTACAGACAAATATATCTAGCTGTCTGAATCTGGAATTAAACCCAGAGCTGTATTTCACCTTTTTGCTGAACTGAATTGGTTCTGAGAATGATTTAGACCATCTGGAAGGAATGGAGAAACAAAAAGGTGGGAGGGGGGGTGGTTAGGCAGAAAGATTGGTGGATTAGGAAACAAGGCTTGTGAGGAAAGACTGAAAGAAATTGTTCAATCTGGAAAAGATCAAAAAGCACAATAATGGTCTTCAAGTAGTTTTTGTAGAGAAGACAGTTGTAAATTATTCCCTATGTACACCGAGAATAAAGGGAGTAATTGCAGTAAAGGGAAATGTCGTTTCAACCTTTAAAGAGGGGTTTCTAATCATAAGGATGGTGAAGTGCTGATGTACACAGCCTGGGGCGGTTGTAGAATTGCAATCTCCAGTGTTTTTAAAGAATAGGTTAGACAAACATTTCCAGGAATCATTTTGATGTAATTGAATGTGCCCGGGGGCTGCGAGCTGGGCCAGGTGAGCTTTCAGTCTCTTCAAGCCCTATTTTCTCCAGTTAATCTCTTCTGGTTTTTAATCTTGAACTACTCGGTGCTGAACAGGATACATCAAAAAAAATATCTGCTTTAATTTTAAATTATACTTCTTTTATGGTGAAGAAGCAATACATATTCAAGACTAGGCAGCAGTGATGAGCTGCTGGAAGAAACGGCTTGGATAATGCCTCTACCAGAAGACGTATCTTAGTAGAAGAGGAAAGAAAGCTGTAAGCAGTAAGTAGCTATAAGCAGCACATGGTTTATTTATTTATTTATTTAAAAGTCCTCTCCCTTCTTTTTTCCTCGCAAGGAGAAACACTTGTAGCAGGATGGAGTGCAATAGAAAACAGAGGAACACACATGCATTCTTATTTTACATTCACTGCTGTCGCAGTCACTGTTCTCCTTCACAAGTAACCACAACACTCGCCTTTGCTCTCCTGCTGCGGGGCATTATTACTGAGAGCTCCGATGGCTGGCAGGGAGGTAATTAACTGGAGCAGGGACCTAGTAATCTCTCGTACCAACCCACAGGCAAAACTGAAGCTAAAGGTTAGTCTTTGGCAGGCACCAAGTCACGTTAGAGCTGCCTGTAGCTGTCTAAGGAGGAAGGGAGGGTTGTTGTCACAGATCTGTTTGCTCTACTTCTGAAACAAGGACTGGTATAAAATTTTAAATACAAAGCTTCCTGCTGTGCCTTCTTTCACCATAATTGTAAAGACATTTTGAGTTTAGATTGGGCTCTGGATTGCATTTTGCCCTTGATGGAAATTAGCACAAAGAACAAATAGTCCTAATGCTGAGCGCAGTAGCTGTGCTGGATGCATGCCGTGGTCTCCCCACAGCTCTGCCGAGCCTAGGGGTGGGAATACTAAACTGAAGTAACTTTCTATAGCAGTTATTCTACTTCTTCTGGAAAAGACGTCGAATAACAATGTAGACAAAACAACGCAGGCTCTTGGCTAACCTCCTTCTTCAGGTCACACATCCCTTTTCAAACCCTCTATAGTTTTAGTTACTTAAAAAAAAAAAAAAATGGAGTACCCTTCTGACTCTGTGGTACTGTTAAGTCAAGGTGGTTTGCGTTCTCATTCCAGCTCATGGTGGCAGAATTCTTTGCTTTGTTTAACACAGAGGCTTCTTTTAAAAGCTGGGAAGAGAAAGTGGAAAATTTGCAGCTCGGGATGTCAGCTGTCACTATGCTATGGGAAGGAGGAGTGGGTAAAGCTGAGAGAAGAGACACTGACATTAGCTGAGGGAAAACGGGAGAGGACAGAGAGGAGAAAGTTATTAAGATCACAAATGGTAAGTGACTGGAAAGTAAGTGAGAGAACAGTGCTGGAAGCAAATAGGCAATTACCTATCAATCTCCAGGCAAGGGCTTACACTTACAGTTTCTTGGGATGATCTTACATGCAGCCAGTAAGAGGTCATCAGACTCCATGAACCCAGAGGAGAGCTGTGTCACGAGGAGCCAGGGGCCTTTTCAGCTCGTAAGTGCAATGGAGAAACTGGGGCAGGTGACTGCATCGATGACACAGGCATGAATGCTCACACTGCCTCAGGCTGCTACTCCTCGGGGGATAAAAGCCAAAAGCAGTTTAACCGTTAGTGCAAAGTTACTGTACAAGACCGTCAAGAAAGTCACTGGTTAGTAGCTGCCCCTCCTGTGCTTTCTGCTTCTGGAGAGTATCACTGTGAGGATAATTCTAAACTAATTCAGAAGTAAGCACGTTTGGGCTCCCTGGAGGCTCCAGTCACCAGCCTCAAGCCTGGGGAGCTGCATCACATGGAGCAAGCATCTGCAGTAAGGATACAGCCCTGGATCTCCAAACCACCTCAGCAGCTGGGCATGAGTCGCAAGCGAGAGGAAAGCTCCAGTTTCCAAGCCAAGATATACTATTTGGCTGGCAGCTGGATCTTCGAGTCAAAAAGTGAACTGTTAGCACTGCTGGCAGCAGCAGGAGCAGGCAGCCAACAGGGCTGAATGGTTTTCACTAGTGAATGCTAATAAGGAGCCTACAGTGGTTTCAGTTCATTTCAGACGAAGTTAGCACATATTTTTCTTTCCGCATGTTAGTATGCTCTCATCTACTTGTTCATAAAAGTTGATGATTTAAAAAGTAACTGCTCATGATTCTAAATTCCTTACTTGAAAACACAGATGATACTGTAGCTAACCAGAAGTAGTACAGTAACACAGGTGTATAGAAACAGGTATCTAGGAAAAACGGGGAAGAATTTTTTTCAAGTCTTGAAGCCTTGAGAGCTGCTGCTTCTTCATGAGAAATGATTTGTTTTCCACAAGAGGAAAAAAAAAAACCCAAACCAAAGACTGTTATCATCAGTAATATAACCTTCCCAGCTGTCACTTCATCCAAATATTCTGCAGGAGAGGGTGATACCTTCTGAGAAAATGAGGTGGGAGAGAGATCAGTCTTGGCTGTCTGGGTCAGGATAGTCCCCAGCAGACAGAAATCACAGCAAGTTCACAGATGAGCCATAAGATGTGACACAGCTAGTGAATTTACTAGCTTCACTTTAGACATTCACAGAGGTCCACACATCCACATAATGGTGCAGACCATTTCAGAGATTTGAGTATTATTGAGTAATGGATTGTTTATAGGCATTTAAACTGTTCATTGACGGTCCTTTCCCAGGAAACATCTGTAATTGCAAATATCACACAAGATAGGAGAAATTGTTCCTTTCTGAGACTAGAACTAGCTGTGTTTTGCAGAGAAGCTCATAGAGCACTGTGCTTATTAGGTAATGTTGGTTGTTTTATTACACAAAAGCCAGGGTTGCATAAGGCAGAGCCTCTGGCCGGCTCCCTGCCTGTGCAAGCACTCCACAACAGGGGTCCTGTTGCAACTGTTATTTGGGTTTGACCAGTTGGCACCATGCAACACTAGTCCCTTGGAATGTGACCCGCTCTGACAGGCTCCTTCTGGAGAGCCTTCAAGTCTTTCCATCCCACTGGTCCACTTCCAACTTTGTCAGTAACTGCAAGTGATTATCTGTAGGACTGGTTTGGAGAGGAGATACTGCACTGGTCAGCATTTGCCTCCATGGCCATAGTACCACTGTACTCCTTGTGCTCCTCTACTGGCTCGCTCTACTGTTGGCCAGTCTGGAGCCAGTCTGTGTGGATTTATACTACATTGCCGACTGCTCTCAACAAGAATAGTAGCACCTCCAAAATACGCCTGTTTTGTCTTCAGTCTCTCTATGGTGGTGTCTCCATCCCAATTATACTGCCCATTGATTGTCTCTGGTGGCCTACAGTCAGTTTGTTCTTGCTTGGACAGTTTTTTAAATTGATTTGGAGCAATATTCTTCCCTTCTGCAAAATGAAGCACAAAGTTAACCTTCTTTTGGTCAGCAAAAGGAGAAGTGTAGGATTTCCATCAAGTCACCTGCCCAACTAGGACGTGGAGCTGCCACACAAGGGCGTCCCTTTAAGAGGTGCAGCTAACTCGGGGCAGTGCCCCTTCATGGATGACTGCTGTGCCAAAACTGTCAAACTGCAGAAGAAGGTTGATATGCAAAAACTCCTTCTTATTGCTAGTATAGACTCATCTGTTTCTGCAGTCACCAGGAATGATTCATCTCACCTACCTTAAACCATCTAGTATTTAGTCATCTTGGTGTAAACTAGATACCTGGGCTCCTTCTATATTAAGTGGACAAATATGGGTACCTCACAGTGATGACTCACCCCACCCAAGGTGGGTTTTGAAAATACATGTACTGAATCATCCTCTGGAATGTCTATTGCTCTTCATTAACCCAAAAGAGAGCCTAGGTAATTAGCTGCAGAACTATCATTTAGTGGGGGAAAAAAGCAATCCCCACCAATAACAAAAGTTTTGTGACTTCAACTTTGCACGGTGTTATGGCAGAGTTAGATACAACTATGACCACCTTGTATCATCCAACAGCTGTGCAATGGCCTGGTGCCCAGGGGAGGGAAGATGGGGATTGGTGCCCAGTTAGTCACCCTACCCTATTATGGGTGTATATGACATTTAGGATGATAAAAAGAACATATCTGTGTTTGATTCTCGCAGTTAAGCAAAAATTGTCTTGATAAATACAGATGGTTGTGCTTTGAAATTCCCAGTGCTACCTAAACTTCAGAGGAGCCTTTCCATTCTCTCAACACTGGTAACGATGTCCAGCATTCACTTTTGGGTACCAAAGTTCTAGAAAGACAAAGCTCAGTTTGAGATAATCCCAGAAAAGACCAATGAAACTTATCAGATCTTAAACAAGGCCAATGGGAAGACAGAAAGCTGTGGAAGTTACAGGCATGTATATCTGCATCCTTCTGTGTTACCAGGCAAGAACACAACATTAATAACAAGATTAATCTAAGAGTTTTCAGAATGTTTCCAGTCAAGTCAGGGTTTCATCATCAGAAGACAGAAAAGTGTTACTATTAATATTAATTTAAAGAGATTAATAATTCCCTCTAGGTCTCATTGAGCTCCTGCTGAGTGTCTATTCACACGTTTATTTATTAGTCATAATAAACCTGACAAGGCAACTAACCAAGTGATTGTGCAGGAATGTGACTGTTTTACACGTTATTTGAACACATGTAGTATACTATGAAATTAGTGCTTTTCCCCCTCTTCTTATGCTGTTTTCCCTCTCCTGTTCCTGATTTTTGCTTCAATCAGGAGTACTAGGCAAGCTTATTTTGAGTCTAATTTTGCAAATATAAGGAATTTGGAGAAAAGACATAACGATAGCCAGGAAAGCTTAATATAACAAGTAGTATGTATGTTGCACTCTATAGTGTTCTGTGACTTATTTAATTGAATTTTTTAATTTCAGAGTGAGAGATGATTTTCTGTTAAGTTAGTAAAAGATCTAAGAAACTTGTAGGGAGAGGATTATCAAGTACATTTTGATTTAATCGCAGAATGAACCTGTGAATGAGTTTGCTAGACAGTACTTAATTTACTTCCAGAATTTACTTTTGAATAATGTAAAATTATTACACCTGCCTCACTGTAATTAGTGCCATATATGTGATTATCTTGGAGTTTGCTTAACAACTTTTCATCAACTTACGAAATTACAAGCAGAAACTAGCCTGGCAGAAGAAATTAGATCATGGGCTTTGGGAAATAACTTTGATCTCAGTTAGCAAAAGTGACTAGCTCCATGAAATTATGTAGTTGCAGATGTTATCAGTTTCCCTAGTATTGTTGTCATAGCTGCAATGGGCTAAGGGTATCAGCAATACAAGGTTTCTAGGTAGAGAAAATTTGGGTTATTTTTTTCTGGTTTGTCACTTTGAAATGCTGCAGTTTATTGAGACCAGTGTTAGAAGCTCTTGCTATGAGGTAGCTTGCTAAGGTATCCAGTGAGACAAAAGCAGTCAATTATTAGACTCAAAACTAGACTTCTGAAAATTCTAGGATTTACAAACATGAATCACTGAGCTGATGAAAAAAAGAAGGAGGAGGTGGAAGAGACAGACAAATTAATAGTTGTATATGCTGGTGTTTACAGAAGTCAAGATGGATGTCTGAACCCATCTTGTTAATGTCCTGGGTCTGATGAATATTTAATATTTCAGTTTTTTATACAAAAAGGAAGACCGGCTCACGTGAAAACCTCTTCCTGCTTCTTTCCTGTGAGGCAGGTCTCAGCTCCCACTCCGTTTCTGCACCCTGACTATTCACACAACATAAACGTCATTTCAAAAAACCCAGGTACAATTTTTGAGACAGCTCACTACAGAGTCTGCTTCAAAAAGCACAGACAAAACCGTACCACTTTTGGATCCCTCTAGCCAATGTAATCTTCCATCACTATCCTGGGTGGCGATGCAATGTTCCAGACAGTGATTTTCTCAGTAGCATGCTCTAAAACTGTGACAGAGCTCTGGCATCACATCAGGTGTTTTGAACTGCAAAACTGCACGAAACAATAAAGCCGGTAGGTTTGGTGCTATGCAATGTAGTTGTACCCAGTCTGGTCCAGAGGGGATAGTTTGGGAATCCAATCATTCATGACCACTGGGCCAGAAAGCCCCGGAGCAGAAGCATTCACACTACAGGTGCAGTTTAACATTATAGGGGACTGCCAAAAGGAATAGACATTATGATACTCTAGTCCCTGTCTGACTTTGCATAGGATCAGGTCCTGTGTTTGGCCTCTGAGAATGCCTCCAGGCCATGCCTGATCCATCTAGCTTCAGAAACCTGAGCAAGATTAGGAAGGTCCAAATGCTTAGTGTGGTCCAGGGACATCAGAATTTAGGTAAATTTAATCTACCAGAAGGTAGTTTATTCATTGTGATTGTATGAAAAAAAACCCCAAACAACATCAAATTGGTTATCTGTTGATATGGTCGCAAATTCTGTAATATTATTTGGGTCCCTGAGTCTTCACTCCCCGGACCTCCTCCACCACTCTCATCAGCCAACCCAGCAGAGGGGAAGGCCTGGAGACGGGCTGTGGTTCCTTTTCCCATCCTTGCAGTCAGCAGCACTCCACCCTACCCCAGTGGAGCAGGTCATACCTGCAGGTCCTGCAAGAAGCGTGGTGGAAAAAGTGGTGCATCTTGGACTTTTCATTATAGGGGAGCCCTTCACAGCTCAGATGCCCTCCCGGCGTTAAACTTTCGGGACCTCTCTTTTCAAGAACGAAGGAAATCAGCCCTTTCTCAAGAAGAGATTGACACAGTCACATGGTGATATGCTACTCTCAGTTCTAGGTTCATTTTGATCAAATTTGAGTCAGATTGTAGGTTATGGACATCAATCCACCCACCCCTATGAGAAACTGCAGAATATACTCCAATTTGGACTAAATTTAGCTTGATTAACATACCCCATCTTGATCTAAGGGGAGAGAGAACGCACTGTAGCCCTTGGCAAACAGTTTGGTTAATCACATGGCCACTCAAGGAATCATATTCACCTGATTTTTAATTTGAATTTGTCTCTCTTCAAATTCCAAATGCTGAGTTTTATTATGCATTTACCTGGATTGACCAAAAGTCATTCTATGAAAATACTATTCATCATATTGATTCTTACATTGATGAAGTTACAATTTATCTTCAAAAAGTTAAATAGAGTACCCAAATTTTTTTCACTAAAAAGAATAGAATAATAGAATCATGGAATGGTTTAGGTTGGAAGGGACCTTAAAGATCATCTAGTTCTGACCCCCCTGCCATGGGCAAGGGCACCTCCTACTAGAACAGATTGCTCAAAGCAATAGAAAACACATGTTAATTTTTTTTCTGGCCCTTTTTGAATACAGACCATTTCAATGCTCTCCTTCTACTATGTTTTCCAGAACCAAATCTGTTATTCTCATCATAGTTTCACCAATAACAGTCAGTAAGGCAACAAATGCAGTGTGGTCATGACTTGAGCTTTTGTCTTTTAAGCTTCCATAGACTTTGCTAATCCATTCTCTAAAAAACATGACTCAGCAATTCCCAGCTCCCACGAAAACACCCTCACCATTTTTGATGCAATACAGTTTCTTCCAAGAACAGTGAGAGGGAAAGTAGGGAGTATAGGGCATAATTACCTTGTATTTGTATCACTTTGCCTTCACAGCTTAACCAGTAGCAGGGCCAGTAATGGGGACCTGGCCCTATGATCTAAGCCTGCAAAGCATTTTATGTTAATTGTTGAGTGAAGTAGGGATGGGAGCCCAAATCTCTTCTCTTCCAGGTATCATGCCCTGAGTGATACCCTTGCAGATTCATGATCACTTTTGTACTGTGTCTCTACTAATGGACATAGCAGTCAGTTACCAGGAGCTGGATGCACTTTGCTCTGTGTTCCTAATGTAAAAATCATTTTGGTGTCACTGTACAATTGTTTGCATTGGATTTTTCTGTGCGTGCAAATACTGAAGTGGGTGAAATGGAAAAAAAGAGAGGATATGTGACTGGGAAATTTCACCAACAGCAAAAAACAGAAGTAGCACACTGTGATTAGCTTTGGTAGCTGCAGGTGCTTGAAAATATCTGCAACACATATAGCAACTGAATTTTGCTTATTATTTATTGCAGCAAAAGAATACTACTTAGAGGGTGAAGTAAAGAGGTATCGATCAAGCCTTCAGTAAATTTTAGAAGCAATGAAACTTTATGATTTCTATATGATTAGGGATTAGAGAAAAATTAACTCCTTTTGGAGGAAGTTGTAAATATGAGGCAATGTCATTTCTTTAAAGCTCTGCACAAATCCTTATGCAGCTCTGGATCGATGGGTACTGGAATTCTCTCAGACACAGGTGGAAACAGCAACATCTTGCAGGGCGACAGCTTCTTGCCTGCTTAGCCTGGTCCTTGCCTGCTGTTTTCAGCAAATACCTCAGGTGCACTAGCAGGGATTTCAGCTGGGCTTGACCTTTGGATTTGCTTTCTTTCCGCTTTCTGTGATCTGCCCGAGAGGCAAGTCTCCTAGCACAGCATGTACACAATACAAGGCAAAACACTGCAGAAATGACACAGTTCATCATTTTCTCCATCCCAGAGCACAGGCATCACTATTTCTTCAATTTCCCAGATGCTGTGTGGTTTTATATTTATTTAGAAATGGATTTTAGATCACTTTCAATAGTCCTTTCCTAAAGCAAAGATTCTACTTCACCTTGTCTCTGTCAAGAGCTGTAGCCCCAGATGGACAAATGAGGATTCAGAGTGATAACTCTGGAGCACAGACCTCTAAGAAATCTGTTTTAAGAATAACCATCCCAATACCAGAAATTGTAAGCAAGTCTATATATCAATCCTCCAAAGAGAGTGTACAAAATCAGTGCCTTTTACTATGCCATGTGGCAAGTATAGAAAGGCCTTGATCATGTTTAATTATGAAGGTCAATTTATTTCTGACTTTGCTATAGTAATAATGCAGTCATCTGAAATTCCAGGTAAAAAAGCCTTTCCACCATTCTATACCAGTAGATTTATTCCAGAGTCATTAAAAATAAATGAAGGAATTTTATAAAACATTATTAGAGCTAGTTAGTCTTGACACTTGCTGACAATAAGACATGTCACAGATATGTTCAGAGTCCAGAGGAAAATATGAATACATCAAAAAATGATCTAAAACTGCTTTATTGAACTAAATGTGCCACTTCCAAGAGCTCGTCTCAGGACTAAATTGAGAGCCATGTGTCCCACCTTAAAAATGCAGACTGAGGGGTAAAAAAGGTCCTTTTTCTAGTCCAAGAAGACACAAAATATCAAACCTTCATTGAATGTTCACTTAGTTCAAGACAGTGATTTTACAAAAGAAAACAAATATTTTTATCAGAATAAAAATTGACAGAAAATTTGCATATGAAGTCAAAAAATTAACCTACCAAGAGGAATATTTTAGGCCAGCTATTTGAATGACCAGAATAAGTTTTGTTTGTGATGAATTACAGGAGAGATTTTAGTGCACAGATTGGTTCTTCATATGGCTATGCAATTAATCAAATGATTATCTCCTTTACATGATGATCATGTACTAAAATACTGTTGTCCCTCTGCTAAGCATCACCCAGTTCCTAGGCCACGTAAATCAGCATCTCTTTAGAGGGGAAACAAGCAGTGCTCTCCCTATGTAAATGCTCAAATTAAATGTATGACAGTGCCATGCATTTCTCCAGGTTATTTGACACGCTCTCCAACAGAGACTAAGTCGCAGCCAAATTGGTGTTCCAGGAGCCCCTAGCTTTAGGCAGTGACTCTGCCTCCATAAATAATCCTGCTGTATTAGCAAGTGTAAGAAAATCAGTTCCCTTGCCATTTGAGCCCTTACTTTCCCACCTACTCATTACCACCACCAAAACAGGCAGAGAGATTTGCCTGCTGCTCGCCCACAACCACCTGTGAAAGCCCTTGTAACAGTGCCATCTAGTGACGCCTGCCTCGAAAATACACCAACAAAACCATCCGAGCGCCCCAAAAAACCCCAAAATGTGCTCGTTGCTACATCGGGCAAACCTTGATGATGATTTGTACTCGTTGAGCGCGGGGTTAAATGAATGCATCGACATGCTGTCCAGGTGGCCCCAAAGGTGACCTCTTCCCAGTCCTAGACCTCCTTCCCTTCTGTCCCTTAGTTCCTACCCTCATGTGGAGCCATTATTCCTGGGTCTCATTCCTTTGGTATCGTCCACTAAGAACAAAAGAGCCCTTATTTATTCTATTTATCCTATTTATGAAGCTCAATATGTTTAAAGTGCATGCTGCTTTCACATGTAAGTTCTGTATAGTCTTTAATATGTGTACCTATTAGACTGGCTGCGAATGTCAGACGGCAGAAAGTATTCGCTATTGTGCCAAACCTCTTTCACAGCCCCACCAAGAAAAACTCTTGGTTACCCCAAGCACTGGATAATCATGGTAACTGGGTGAGCACAGTCGCTGAACAGCCTCCACCGGTCACCTCAGTAAGTGATGCAGCATAAACTGTAACACAGACAGAACAAATGCTCCAGGAGTTGGAGATTGAGTAGGTACATTGGCTTTCAAATATTTTCTATTTCTGTGGGTCCATGAAAATAAAACAATCCTTTCAGGAGTGTTGTGGTTTGGGCTGGATTGGCCCAATCATGTAGAACAACAAATGCGCTTCCCCACCTCTCTTTTCAAAGGGAGGAGGAGGGATAGAGAGGAAAGAGACTTATGAGTTTAGAAGGAATTGAACTACTTCAATGAAATATTAATAATAAAATAAAAAGAAAATAATGAAATATATACAAAACCGTATCTAGCTCCCAGGAAGACAATCACATCACCAGCAGGCACTGGGCAAGTCCCAGACCAGACTCAGTGACGGATGGGAACTGGATTCCACATCTGTGAATTCAGGAATACACAGATCAAGACCAAAGGCACAGAAACAGAGTCCTCCTGGGATGCCGGCCATTGAAGGAAGAGGCTGAGCCTTTGATCCCTCTGCTTTTATGCTGAACATGAGGCAGATGGGATGGAATACCCTGTTGGTCAGTTTTGGGTCACCTGTCCTGTCCGTTCCTCCCCACAGGTGGGACCCCTCTATGCTTTTCCACTTCCGACCCTCCAATGGGGCAAATAACAAAGTTGGCTGCCCTTGGTTGTTAGAGCTATCAGTATAAGCAAGAGCATCTCTGCATCCGTGCCTTGGCATCAACTATAAAAATGGGTCTTATCAGGCGGAGAGGGAACAGTTTTCTGCATAACATGCTGTTAATTTCAGCAGTTAGAAGAGGCCTAGTTAGAAAGCAGAGTTACTGAGCAAAATTGGTCTGTTTTACCTCAAACCAGGACAGGAGTAATTGCTCAAAGTAGTTATTAGTACTTTGTTACAAAAACCCAGAACAGTAACAAACAGACAAAAAAAGAAATAATAAATATGTTGCAAAGTTCCAAACTAATAATTTATGCCTTCCTACAACCAGTTGCACAGCTTTCATTTCTTTGACAACAAGACGCTGATGTGCTTATGGATGATGGCAGGATTGTCAGGAAGAGTTTGAGATGGATTAATTACTCAGTTTTTGAGAGGCCCAACATCTTCTGTTCTGAGGGCTCTTTTTATACGGTGCATCTACAGACCTTATGTTACCTTTCACGTTAGATCTATCTTCAAAGCCAGATGTGGAGCAAAGAGGGGGTACCATTTTTTTTGATATTCCTATCTCATGTCTCCTTTTCAGCAAGCTCAGAGAGAATAGATACTTTCCTTATATAAGAGCACACATTAGGACTGACCCTTTCTTATATGTCACCAGAAGTCTACTACTGCAGATATACTACAGGTAGAAATGTGTAGAGTTAAAGTTTTCCAATACTTTTTAACCTCAAGAATTTCCTCGTTGCTTATCTTATAAGCTTTTGCTTATAAGCAATTTGCTTATAAGTAAACGCTTATATGCTTACCAAATTATTTCTATGAGTTGTTTTCCTAGTTTATTTTTGGAATTTTTGGCAAAACAGATTGAACAATACAGAAATAAAGATTTTGTGGTATACATTCTTAAAAGTTGTCCTGGAAGATGGAATTTGCTCTCTTCTCTGATGGTATTCCTCTGTGATCCTAGGCAAGTGATTGGGTTAATTTTGCCCTTTAGTTTAAGAGTTTTTTTGGTTTCTCTCCCTACACTAGTTCCCTAACTGAAAATCAGTGGTAATTCTATTTGTCCCTCTCTCAAGCTCAACATAAAAATCGAGTAGTTTATTTTGGTTATTGTGAACATGATGGGGTTAGAGTGAGCACTACAGAAATGCCTACATCTGTCATGCTACACAGTAGATGTGGTGATCCACATACACATAGTAGAACAGAATGAACTAGCCCTCCACCAACATTGTCTATGGAAAAGAGACCTTATAATCATGCATATAAAAACTTACATAATCTGTATGCGTATGAGAGAAATGAAAACTATCTTAGTTCTGCCACAAGCAAAACTTAATAAAAAAAAGTAACTTTACAGCACTAATTGAATATGTCTCAGTTACATGGGTACTCTATACAGAACTCAATGTCTTAATATATCATGTCGAAGATACTTGTTCTCTGTGCCCCATTATGGCTGTACTGCACACAGGGGCTGTGTCTGCAGGATCTGCCTGTTTCCCAGATCACAGTTTCTGGGCTGAGAGCATTCCAGACTAATTAAATATTTTCCTGGTGAGTGGTGGAACCCATTTAAATGAGTGAAAAAGAAAGTGTTTAATAAACATTCAAGGAGCAAACATTGTCTGGTGTCTTTTTGAAAAGAAATGTCACTGGGAAATCGAGAATAAAAGATGTTTAAACAAAAGTGGTGTAACACCCTGGAATCATGAATTGGAATTTTTTCTAAGACATAAAAAGAAGATCATAGTGTGTGCATAACTGTAGATGTTCTTCCAGCATAGTCTCAGGGAAACTTTCAGGGCCACTAAGCAAAGGTAAACTGGCAGGAGCTTTCACAACTTAAAAAGAGCAAGATGCTCCTTAGTAAATAATGAATCACTGAAATACAACTGACTACATGAAAAGGTAACCTCAACAGTTACCTCTTGAATTCCTGAAATGCAGAATGGATCTAGTTCTCAGGTCAACCCTTTCTTACTCAATACCTACCTCACAGTAGGTCAGGGTGAAACCACAGCAGTTAATAATTGAAATGTGGTTATATCTGTCTGGAAAAAAGTTTGGTTATGCACTGGATTGGATATGGGTCCCACTTGAGAAGGTTAGCCTTAATATTTGGGACAAGTATTTTTCTTTCTATCTCAGAATTCTCAAAGAGAATTTACTGAAGAAAGCGCTTAGAAATGGCAACCAAAGAATTACAGAATGGTTGGGGTTGGAAGGGGCCTTTGCAGGTCATCTGGTCCAACCTTCCTCCTCAAGCAGCGTCACCTAGAGCCAGCTCTCCAGAACCATATCTCCAAAGATGGAGACCGCACAGCCTCTCTGGGCAACTTACACCAGTGACTGATCACTCTCACAGTAAAAAAGGGTTTTCTAGTGTGATCAGATGAAATCTCATGCATTTTAATGAGAAAAGTCCCCTTTGTTACTTCCCTTCAGGGATTTATACATGCTGATAAGATTCTCATGAGTCTACTCTTACCCTGGCTAAACCATCCCCCCTCTCTCAGCCTTTCCTCGTTGGAGAGATCCTCCATTCTAATCATCTTTGTGGTCCTTCATTGGACTCTCTCCAGTACATCCATGTCTCTCTTGTGCTGGGTAGCCCAGAACTGGACACAGTACTCCACATGAAGCCTCACCAGTGCTGAGTAGAGGAGAAAGATCACCTCCCTCAACCTGCTGTCAACTCTCTTCCTAATGCAGCCCAGGATACTGTTGGCCTTGTTTTGCCGCAGGAGTGCATTGCTAGCCCATGCTCAGCTGACAGTCCACCAGGACCCCAAGGTCCTTCTTGGCAAAGCTGCTTTTTGGTCAGCTGGCCCCCAGCATATACTGATGCATGGAGTTGTTCCTCCCTAGATGTAGGACTTTCCACTTCATGAGATTCCTATCAGCCCATTTGTCCAGGCTGTCGGCGTCCATCTGAATGACAGCGTAATCCTCCTGTGTAACAGCCACTCCCCCAAATCAAGATATTTGGACATCAGAAAATGTTTAGCATTTTCTGGTGTAAATAAGTGGGAACCTGACAGCCTGAAAGTGTCCAAACGTCAGCAGAAGATGACTTGAAACAGCAATTAAGGGTTTCTCTAGCAAAGGTACCACCTTTTCTTCAGCTTCTTTATCTTTGCTTTGAACCATCTGCAGTACAAGACCTTTAGCTGGTCTCTGCCGCATTTTCCCATCTTAGCCACTCCTGATTTTAGAATTCTAGAAAACAAGATCTGTGTCTCAGAAAAAAATATTTGTTTTCAAAAAAAGTTTTTTTATTCTTCACTGGAACAAAGCCAGGCTATTTCCAAATTCTTCATTGGGGAAAGCAAGACAGAAAAGAAAACAAAAACACAGAGAGATAACCCACCGTGACATTGCAGATAAAATATTGACCTGATCCATAGGAGACAATGTGTCAGTTCCCACCTCTAACTGACTCAGGGCTGGCACTTCACTTCCCCATTGAGTGCCCTAGTGCACAGGTTACAGCTTTAGTTTCTTTATTGGGAGCAATAAATAATGAAGAACAGCTTCAAAAGGAGGGACTAAGAAGGATTAAGTACTCCTCATCGATCCAAAACAGTAGGGGATTTGCATATAATTCTTCAACACCTTGAGGACATTTACTTAGGATTTTCCTGTTGTAAATTTGTGAAACTCTTTTTTCTTCCTTTCCTCATCTTTTGCCCTGCAGCTACACAGTCTTTGCAACAAGGTTTTGTTTCAAATGACACATTTACATGAAAAGTTTAAGGTTTGACAAACTGCCATGTTCCAATATAAACTGTTCTTACTGAAGAAAAACCTTACCAGCACTCACTTCCACCTTCTCTGCAATATTTTTTTCTGTTGTGTGCATTCTTTTTTTTCTTTTTTCTAGAGACCAAAAAAGGATATATTCACAAGGAGATGAAATTTAAAGAGCAGATTTTAGAAGAAAGCAATTGAAGAGATTTGTTTTCAATACTGAATTAAAAGAAATACGTAACAGATTACTTGGAGACTGTTATTTTGTCTAATTTAACTTTAACAGCTCTACCTTGACCAGGAAAGATGCAAGCACAGTTAGAGCTGTGGAGTCCTAGGCAAAGCCACAACTGCTGTTATGTATATTCTGTTCTTTTGAATCTCTAATTCTCTCAGACCTAAATCAGGTCTAAAGCATTATATAATGTCATTTTAAGAAAATCAGAACCACTGAAGCATATTGCTTGAATTGGGGAGCCCTAGCATTCGTCCCTTCTAGTTTTTGTCTTGCCTCCATGGTTACCTGTTGTAAGTACAGTAACGTGTTAGCTACAGAGAATGGAAGAGCAAACTAAACAGTGACTTCAGTAAATATGCTAAATATATTTCTATTAATTATCTACAAAGCTAATTCTTCTTGCCAAATCTATGAAGCAACTAAGCTTTTACACCGTTTTGCCTGGGCACTGTACTGCGTCTATCAGCGCCCACAGCTCTGGTTCCACTCTAGTTTTCCTCCACGAGATTCCTTACAAAAGCCAGGATTTAGAAATACTGCCAAGTTTACTTTTACGGCTTTCTCAAATTTACCTTCAGAACTGTACTGCAATTGCAGGACAAATCAAAAGAGCCAAACAATTAAAGACATAAGATTATGTAGTATAAATCACTTGTTTTCTTCACTATAAATCACTTTTTGAAGAAAAATGTCTCCTGGAGAATTAAGTATTCACCAGAATAGACAGGTGCATTGTGTGTCTCATGGGTAAACACCCCAAAGAGACTCTTTTGCATTATAATTTCAGAATAACTAACTAAATAAATAAATAAAAAAATAATTAGAAAAATGGAGAATGCCAATTTTCAGAAAAAATTCCCAAGACAGAATGAAACTCATTAGAATATGGAAGGTCTGTAGGCATAATAGCTGCCATTCCATAACAAGCTGAAATATCTCTCAATATAATAAAACAATAGTAAGGTAATAATAGAAATGTATTATTCCATTTAGACCAATGGTCTCTTGGGGGAGGAGAAAAGGGTATATAAACCTTAACTGCTTTGTTTAATCTTTTTAGAAGTGAAGACCATAATATTTTCTCTGTTTGCAATTTTCATTATGTTCTCAAGTGTTCGCTTTAGCTGGTTTTGTATTACATAAAGATAAGTTCTCACTAATAACATTGCATTACGCACTACTTTCTAAAATTTGGTGGTGTGCAAAGATACTGCTAATCAATTATAATACTATACAGGACTCAAATATATGCTGGAAATCTGTCTCCAGTATGGAATAGTCACAGAGAATTGAACTCTGTCTAGTTCATGACACTCTGGGAAGGTAGACACACAAAGTAACGGTGAAAATGGGATAAGGCGGAACCTGGTGCTGAGTCCCTTGATACAAATTTCTGTGGACACTTAAATGGATCCTGGAGCAGGGAGCAAGACAGTTAAATACTTTATCGCTAACGTGCACATCAATTTACTTTTGTGATATTATCCTAAATGCAAGGAAGTAAATCAGAGGCAACTGCTGGAGGAAACAAACAGAAGACAAATCAATGAGGACAATGCTGTTTGGTTCCAACTAAAAGGATAAGATTTATGCTTCAGTGGGTTTGTCAGCAGCATCTGAAATACACCTTCCAAAGAAAGACACACAAATTGCAGCTAGCCCTTATCTCTCCCAAGCTAGAGACTGGAAACAGAAAGGCAAGAAGTGTTGTAAATTATAACATAGATAAGACCCACATTGATGGTGGCTTTTTTTTTTTTTTTTTTTCCCGGTATTAACACTTTTCTCTACGTTCTCTATGGTTCTGGATAACTGGTGTCTTGAAAAAGTTGGGTTTTCATTTCCTTAATCCTCATTCCTTAATGTATGTTCCTAGTTTGTATTTAATGACACTCCAGTTACAATCAAGTAGGAGTTTTACCATGACACTTGGTGAGCTCTTCTCTACAAGATGCTTTTGATTTACATGTTACTAAGGCCTTTAGGGATCACTGTCATATTATTGATGCTCTATGTAATGCACATTGTGCAGGAAATTATGGAATTGGGGCAGCCATAAGAAGGCAAAGTATGCCAGAATTCAGGTTAGTAGTTTATATGTTCTTGCCTATGTTGAATTGTTATTTTATGGCTGTTTCATTTTGAAGAAATGATGTTAAGAAAAAAATCAACATCCATAAATAGCTTCAGCTTCACAATGGAAACATTTGGTTTAGTATTTGTGATGGATGCAAGTGAAGTTAAAGCATGTTCTAAAGTTTTCTATTGACTTTCAGTTACAGACAAGTCAAATACCGGTACTTGCATTTTTCAGTTCACTGTATTATGTAAAATGAAGGTGTTTTTCTCCTGCCTCATGAAAGCAAAACTACTCTTTCTGAAGATGGTAAAGTTAAAAATGTTTTTCTTCATTTTACAAAGTTAATTCACTATAAAAAAGAGTGAAAGGATGGAAATGTTTTACCACAGTACAAAATATTCAGTTTTAATTAGAAAGTACTCAAATACATGTTATTAATTGCAAAATTGACAATATTTTTGATAGAATAAGCTGAGGAAAATTATATAAAGTGCTTTATGAAATTCAACAAAGGCAAGTGTAGGGTCCTGCACCTGGGGAGGAATAACCCCATGCAGCTCTACAGGCTGGGGGCTGACCTGCTGGAAAGCAGCTCTGCAGAGAGGGACCTGGGAGTCCTGGTGGACAACAGGATGACCATGAGCCAGTAATGTGCCCTTGTGGCCAAGAAGACCAATGGCATCCTGGGGTGCATCAAGAGGAGTGTGGGAAACACGTCAAGGGAGGTCATCCTCTCCCTCTACTCTGCCCTGGTGAGACCACAACTGGAGTACTGTGTCCAGTTCTGGGTTCCGGGGCTAAAGAAGGACAGGGAGCTGCTGGAGAGGGTACAGCAAAGGGCCAAAAGATGATTAGGGGGCTGGAGCATCTTTCTTATGAGGAAAGGCTGAGGGAGTTGGGTCTTTTTAGTGTAGAGAAGAGAAGACTGTGGGGGCATCTCATCAATGTTTACAGATACTTAAAGGGAGGGTGCCAGGAGGATGGGGCCAGTGGCTCCCAGTGATAGGACAAGAGGTAATAGGCACAAAATTGAACACAGGAAGTTCCATCTGAACATGAGGAGGAACTTCTTTCCTTTGAGGGTGGCAGAGTACTGGAACAGGCTGCCCAGAGAGGTGGTGGAGTCTCCGACTCTGGAGACATTCCAAACACATCTGGATGCCATCCTGTGCAACCTGCTGTAGGTGGACCTGCTCTGGGAGGGGGGTTGGACCAGATGATCTTCAGAGGTCCCTTCCAACCTCTAACATTCTATGATTCTATGACATGGAAGTGTTAAGCCAGCCATTGCAGGGCCACTTTGGATCTAGAGTCGTAACTTTCCACATGTAACTTTGCTTTTAAGCTGAGAGGATTGTTCTGTCAAATAGCCTGATGATAGATATTGCATCCAGCCTGGCTTTTTAAAACTGCTTCTGGCAGAAAGAGCAACTGAGAGAATTTATCTAGAGGGGAAAACAGCTCTAAGCTTATTGTGCAAAAACTGACCTGTAGTGGAACAGATAGTTGGTGTAATTTAAAGAACTGGAAGGGTTGTTTTGTTTATTTTCTTATTTTCTCAATCTTCTGAGATACAAAGGAAAAAATCTTCTTTAAGTCCTCTCTTCATAAAACAGTCCGGTTTTCATTAAAGTTATGATCACTTCATAGTTAGAAGCGAATTAAAGACATCTCAATGTAAAAGCCATCATGTATTTAACACACAGCTCACTAATCTAGCCTTTATGAAAAGAGCCACTGCAATTCCCTCCAGGTTAAAGATTCCTAACCATTATGACAGCCACGACTTGACTCTTTGGTGCACAGTGTCATCTCCATTTTCAGGCGTACCTCCACATTTTTTTTCCTTCACTGTAACTGTTGCAGGTGTATGGCCCGGGCTGCGATGCTGGAGCGGGCACCACGACCAGTGGTTCAGCTGTAGCAGATGTATGGAGCAAGGGAGTCCCCTGGCACCGACACAGGGAAAGGTGGGTCAAGATGGTCTGCTCTCAGCTAAGTCCCATTGCTTATGAAGAAATCCAGGGATGCACAAGCATGGAGATCACACATGAGTGTCTGAGGAGCTGAAAGCTGGATCTTCCTGCTTTTGGGGCACTCCTTACGTGGAAGAGTTTCCAGTCCTGGCAGGTCGTCACCACCTTACTTTGTTGGCACAAGTCTGAGGACTGGTCTTTGGGTGTGCTTTAGAGAGCTGTGGTTTAAGCCCCGCTGGAACTGGATTTCTCTGATGTATTTGAATGGGCATAAGACAAAATGAAATGCCTCTGCTGGCTTGCATTGGATTTGCCAGGGCTTGTTTTTTTCCAAGCACACAGAACCTGGAAGAGCACCATCGGAGGAGAGGCAGTGATACCTCCTTCGAGTTTTCTTCCTCTGTCCATAATAATCTAATAGACCACAGCCTCCACTAGTTTCTTGCCTGAGGAATCGGCATAGCACTTCCTGATAGATGCAGAAAGTCGTTATTACACAACGCAAATGTCTGCCACTAGGATAAATCTATAATTAGGATATCCACTTATGGACATTTTCCAAATACCTCTAAACAGTTATGCCAATTACTGGCATAATTGTAAATGAATCAGAATAAGCATCAGCAAATGAACCAAACTGGAAGTTGTACAGTTTGCCTTGCTAATTATATTGCTCATAAAACAGCTGACATGAGATGTCTGCTACCTGCTGACTGAGGAATGCAGGGGTTTTTTCATGCTAATATTGAACACTATTAATAAATAGGATATTTAAATAGAAAAATATAAATAGCAGAGAGTGATCAAGAGTGGTTATTTTAATACCTAGAACATTCCCATTCTACTAGATTTGGAAACCAGGCGTTGGTGGGAACACCTTTGCAGTGTGTTAGCAGAAAATACAGATGCTTTTCTCCTTAGTTCAAACTCTCTGAATCCACTTCCAAACAGCTTTTTCTTTTAGACTTTCAGCTACCAAGACAAGCAAGCCCTGGTGGGACAGGCTGAAGAAATATAAATTCAGGCCTTTGTTGGTAATTTCTTTATAACTGGTTAAAATAAGGAGGTTCCTGAGATCTCTACCATTTTACACCCCTCCCCTCCTTAGAGTATTTGACCCTTTTTATAGATTGTGGAGTCGTACAAATAAGTCTTGTAAGCATTATTTGCAATGGAGATCTGCGGCTGTCATTTACAAAGCAACCCACAGCAAACATGCAGTATTGGCAGCTAATAATATCAGATTGATGTCCTACTCGTCAGAACAACCTTCATTTCGCAATTGACCCTTTCCAATGGTGCTAATACTTGACTAATATAATGATCTGTGCCTGCTCCCCCACCGCCAGCTGGTTCAGTCCCACACAAGATGACAGCAAAGGCTGGTGAGGGGGAAGCGGCAGAGAGGAAGCGGAGACTAGAGCTCCTGCTGCCTTTTCTTTGGCGTCGCTTGCTTAGCTGTGCAGCTCAGTGGCAGCAGCAGAAGTGCCTCCCAGATGCCTCTTCAATCAACTATGCAAGTTTTGATGTGTCCTCTCCACTCCCAGGAGTCAGGGAAATCAGCGCATCTGTAACCCCTAGCAGCAAACTTAGAGATCAAATAAGAAGCTCATTAGCAACAATAAGGAGTGCAAGACTTATCATTATCTCTTTTGCCTCCTATACTTTGCTGCTTCTCAAAAGATCTGGGATTATGGCACGCACGGAATAAGAGCAGAAGTAGAAGCAGCCACATCCCTATGGACGGCTGCACAATTTGGCTGGTTCAGAGCAGGGAAAAGCCAAGACTGCAGAAGTGTGGGGCAGAAGACAGTTCATGGTCCAGTTTGATCGCTGGAATTATCCAGAAATAAATCTGGCCAATGGCTTTTACCACTTTATAGCTCTGAAAATAGAGAGGGGATAGCCTAAGAAAGTGGTTCAGAAAGTTAAAGGAGAAAAAAGAGGTTCAAATGAACTCATTTTTCTTACTAATGGTGCGTGCAAAAGTAAACAGAGCTAAATGTGGTGCTTACCTTCCATGGCCTGTCCCAAATGGCTTGCAAACACTGAAGGCGATTGTCATTATTATTTACCTGTTTAGGATTATGTGCATATAATAGCACTGTTCATCTAGAGCTGTACTCACACATTGACATTTCTGTAATACCGTGGAATTTTTCTTGAAGAGTTTGCTGTGCAATCAGATAATTTAGAGCAAAAAAACTAGCACCTGAGAAACCTTGTGTTAGACCTCTCAAATATACTTATCCACAAGAACCACCCAATAAACCAAGTTAAGTCTCCCTCATTTTTACATTTTATACATCTGGTTTTTTCCTCTTCAAATTAAAAACTGTCTTTAGCCTACTAACAGAATTTCAGAAACACCCACGCTCTGCAATATCATGCTTCAGAGAGTAAAATATCTGTAATCAAAGGTTCCCGTTCTTGTTTATTTTCTTGTGCTGCTAAGGAAGCCAAGCTCTGCTCAGAGAAGCCTGCATGTAAAGCATTTTGAGCAAAAAATGACATATCTTAAAAACCCTTGTTCTTTTTGGCATATCTGTTATGCTCATTTTTTAAACAGTTGTGCACGGCTCCATCAGCTTGATATGGCCATAATATCTATCCTTTTGTGGAGCTTCTCCCTGCTCTGTGATACCTACTGCCTCTGATGTCCGCATACTGGTGAGCTGTGCTTTGAAAGTAAGTTGCAAAGCAGGAAAAAAAACCTCTGCTTTGAGATTAGGCGTTAGTGTCCTAAAAAAGAAAGGGAGAAAACAGAACTCAAAGTCAGATAGAGGAGGCTGTGAAATACTTCTGTTTGGACAGTATCTTGGACCACAGAATCAGCGGCAAAATTCATGTCCAAGTTGAAACAGATCCTGCTTTTATATTCCTGATCAGAGTGAGTATGCTGTTCAGGATAAGATCATGAAAACATGAATATTCTGCTGCGCTCTGTTGAGCTAAATATGACCTTTGGCTGCTTAAAAGCTTTCACTCACCATTCTGAGTAAAATTAAGGAAGTTAAATGCTACAGACAAACTGTTCTGCTACAGATGATTTAGAAGATGAGGAAGGTGCGTATCCAAGTTGATATTTAGAGACTACCATTTGCCTTTTGTTAATGTTGATAACGTGTAATAGTGGCTATCCGTTATGATGTTGTGTGTTAGCTACTGTGTTACTGGGGCAACAGCATTTGAAATCTGTTAGAGTTAGCAATTTATGTTTCTGGCTATCAAAAGTCAAGGAAATTGCATCTTCCCCTACTGAAAAAGATCAGTAGAAAACAAGATAAATAGAAAAAAAATTGGAAATAATAGGTCTAAAGAAAAATAACTTGAGCAAAGCATGAGGAAGGCAATGAAGGAGTTTCCAGGGGATAAATTAAAGATAGCAGAAGTGGCTTGTGAAGAAAAGAAAAACCTGTTAAGAGGGAAAATTTTTGATTGGTAAAGGCTTGGGAGGGGGGCAGAACCCAAAATAAACAACTATAGAGGGAAAGAAATACAGGAAAGAGAGCTGAACTGAAGAGGAATGTGAAGTCAGAGTGTCACTGAATGGAAAAGGGAATGTGAATGTCTCAGTGAAGGAAAGGGTGCAGAACTGAGGTCAAAGGAATGAAACATATTGGGATTTCTGGAAAGAGAATATAAGAGGAAATTAAAAGTGGCAGATGGAATAGGAAGGAAACGGGGGAAATCAAGTGTGAATGCTGGCTTGGAAGGATTCTGACAGGATGAGTGGTTGGGGAGGCGGGGTATTTCTGAAGGGATGATTTTTAGGAAATAGCAATTCTGAGATAAAGTTAAGGAAGTAAAGTAGGAATATTGAAGAAATACATCACCTTCAGCTGCTCCTTACACTTCTCATCCTTTCTTTCTGCCACTTCGCATCATTTTTAGTTAAAGAACCTTTCACCAAAATCTCTCACATGCTTCCCTTCTTCTTCGTTAAACCACCAATAGTCTTCTCTCTTCCCACCAGTCCTCTCCCTCAGGTCCTATCAGCTGAGGGGGGCAGAGTTTGTCGAGCCCTTAGAGTTTGTCCTGTGTTGAAAGCGAACATATTGCATCACTTCTATTTACTACCTCATGGAAAGGGACAATGTAGCCTCATCGGTCATATGATCTGCCACTAACACCCCCTGGCATTGTGGAGGAAGAAGAAAACCCATGACTGTCTTCTTCATTACCAGCTGCTCAGGCAAGGAGCTCCCAAGTTTCCAGTTCTTTTCTCTTCAAAAGGGTATGAGCTTTTGCCTGGGGCAGGGAAGATAAAGAGGCCAAAATAGTGTTTCCACATCAGTTTTACAGAGGGAATAAGATGCAGGGTAGCTGCCTCCTTCCCTAGGCAATCTTCTAGTGGGATATGAGGTGGAGAGAGGAAGAATACTGTGAGAATCCCAGTTCCCAGAATTGAACTCTACAGGAACAAAAGACCACATAAGGAAGAGAAGCACAAACTTAAGGAAACATGACCAGTATGCAGGACGACAAAGTAATGTGTGAAAAAAGATGCCAATAATAGTAGTTGGTGGGCAGGGAATAAGGGAGACAAGCTTGGACAAAGGGAAAAAAGGGAAATAAAGGACCTCCCTTTGCAATGCTTGCCTTACAAAAGCCTCCTGTTCCCAGCCACAGCCAGTGCCTTTGGCCTCATGTCTTCCATGCTCCCCTCCCACTGTCTGCTCACCAGATCTATTTGCTTCCCACCACCCACAGTAAATGGTGAAAACGTGCAGCCAGAGTGCTCAGCACAGCAGCTTACAGTATTGCTCCCTTTCTCTGTAATGCTCTCAACCCCAGAGTGACATGAGAGCAACGCAGTGACCAGATTATAATAAGCATCATTCACTTTAGCCTACCCATAGTTGAAGTGCAGAAAGCTGAAGGAAGAGCTTTGGCCATGGAAGACCACTTTCTCCTGCACTGTCACTGGTTCCTGCTGGAGAAAAGCCCCTGTAGCTTCCCCTCCTAGTTCCTACAGTTTTTCCCTGTGGTCCTAGGCCCTTCACAACATATCAAATGTGAACTGCAATGCAAAGGATATCTTACTTTGCCCCAATTGCCATTTCAACTTACTGACATCTGCTTAAAGATGGCTACACCAAATTTTTTGCTTCACTTTTGCATAACTATAGTTCATTTTTGGAGCTAAAAATAAAGATATCAAACATATGCTGGTAGTAAAGGAGCAGAGATTGCAGGTTTTTTATTGTATATACACAAAGACAGAACATTTTACTCGATGTATTTTACATACAGTTGTTACAGAGTCAGGCTGGTAGAAACAGTATCATACGCAACTGAAATACATAGATTTTTACTTTTAAAAATTTTTTTTTTCTTTAACTCTGTGAAAGTAAATTACTAGTAGCTTCAGCTCAACTGGACATTTCATGCAATGTTTCTGAAAGATGTGGAAAAAGAAGCCTGATATAAGCTAACCAACACAGCAGAGCTGAAACCGAGCCTGCAGAAAACTGAGAGTATTTTTAAACTCCTTACCACAGCCTAAATTCCATTAGCATGAGACTTGGAAGGACACATCTGTTATTCTTTAAGGAACTAAAGCAGTTGGCTGGCCTCCTAGCTCTTGAACAAAGTGTTCAGCGCTCACATGGTAACACTGTGCTGCATATAACGAATCTGTTTAATTTAAATTATTTTTCCAAAGGAAAAAAAGAAAGGAAGGAGTGATGATTGAGAAGGATCTGTGAAAGGCCTGCTATACCTCGAGTTTCTTTGCAAAATCTGTCTTCATAGGTTGGTTCATCCATCATCTAGAGTTACTGCAAACAGCACAAATACGTGGAAATACTGTAGATAAAAAGTGTAATGTCTGGAGATTAGTCTAGCTTCCTGTTTTACTGTCTTGTATATGAATGGAGAGTTTACAGAACAGGTGTGAAAAAAGCTCTGTTTGAGTTCAGACTGTTCACAACAAACTGATCAAAATACTGGCCAGGCTTTTCTTTTCTGAACCACCTTTCTGTTGGATTGCACATGCATATTGAAAAGGAGAACGTGGGCTTCCCTGTGTGAGATGTTGTTGTAAAAATCTAAGTCTAAAGATTTCATAAAATCCAGGTTTGTGAGAGTACAGGAGAAAAAGTGAAGAGTGGAAAATAGACCAAGGGAGTAATATTTGTAGAGACAAAACAAGGGTTAAGTAAAACCAGATGCACTTGAAGCTCTCCATGGAGTACTTTACCAAGAAAACCACAGAAATAAATTATAGACAGGGAAAACTTCCCATTCACTCTTTAGGTGAAGGAATTAATGTCCTCATGTCTGAATGGCTACATATCTCACATGGAGATAGGGGCCATGAATACATATGCGTATGTATGCTATATAGAGAGATGCATTGGGTTAGTAAAGTATGGAACACTGCAAGGAACATTTAAAAGAAATATATAGAGGAAAGGTTTTGTGATTGGGTGAGCAGATTTTATCCGCTGCGCTCAAAACCCTTCAGTACTCGAGTTTTACAATATCCTCATAACCAATGCTATCTGTAAATGTAAAATATAAAGCCTAAATGGGGAAAACATTCATATAAACTGTCCTGAGGCTTTTGTTGAAAACCCAACTTGAATCCTCAAATCCCTAAAACCACTTTTATGAACTCTTTATAAAGCATGGCATTTCCATGTGTTTGCATTGTTAGTTGATAGAGTTGGCAGGCAAAGCAAACCTACAGAGACAAACTGAAAGTTTCAATTTGGTTTCTTTCTCTTTTGTTTTTAACTTTTGTATAGCTAGGCCTATTGAAGATGACTGTTTCTAAAGACTCTTCACATCCGTCTGATTTCTTTCTTAAAGAGAAAAAAAGAAAAAAACCACCCAGAAACGTGGAAGTACTTAAGAAGACGAGCTGTTCCCAGCTCTACAAAAAGAGAAGAGCAGCAGAGCTTTTGTGAGACTTGGAAAGGCCTACAGTAACCTGGCTGAGGCACTCCTGATGAGACATTGTCTTTGTGTCTGATCACCTTTTGCCTAGGGTAGATAACTTCATTGTTATTTTATGGTTTTGCTTCCCTCATTCAAAGGACTTCAAACACCACAAGAGTGTTGCTCACTGGACAGCCAAGTTCCAGATGCCTCGTAACATATGCTGGTCACGGAAGTATTTCAAATACTACTTCAAGTAAAACCCTCCAATTATAAAAAAACACTATAATCACACATTTAGGAACATATGTTTAAACTGGATTCATCTTTTTTAAGCATAACAAAAGCCAACTGAAAAGTTTCAAGAGAGATTACACTGTTTTGAATGGAGACACTAACAGAGGCTTTCTGGGTAAGAACCCTGTGATTTAAAGCTGAAAATTAAAATAAAAACATTATGGGAAAGCGAGATTTTGGCATACATGGATTTAAGGATGATTGCCAGGAGATCCCTTCCACTTATGTCAACTCTGTCAGTGATTTGCTCTATAATCTGAAATTAAGAGGGATAAAGTTTCTAGGAACAAATAATTTGCATCAGGCTAAATGAGATAGAAAAAATTGGGCAAACTTGCAGGTCTCTCAAGCCTTTCAGTCACTGAATATCTCTGTCCCACTTTTGTCTGTCTGTAACTTAATATATAAACTGTTCCAGTTTAATGTACTGGCTGAGTTCTGCTGCTGAACACAATCATGCTTCTGTGCTCCTGGGAAACACTTTACCACCCGGTCAGCAGGGGTACTGAAATATGCCAGGCTTTGTGCTTACAACGGATTCTGGTCCAAGTAATTGTGGCCCCATACTCAGAGTACTCCCGTGCACCAGAGCGTGCAAGCTGTAATTTCAGAGTGCAGCCTTAATGTGGCACAGATGCAAGCCTGCCTTCAAGCCAAAGGAAGTTACAGTCAGCGCCATTCACTTTCCAGACCGTTTCTCTTCACAACACATGAGATATCCCCCACAGTATGTCAGGGCGAAAGTGAATAAACAGCATGGATTTAATTTCACCTCCCACTTTTTCAAGTGGAAGAATGGGAAGCAGCATGCAGGGAAAGCTTGAGAACCTTTGAATCATTTCATTACATCGCCTTACACAGGGGATTTTATCGTTTGGGAGGGGATGAATAAGCACTTGCTCAAAACGTAGAATGATTGACCTTCGAGGTCAGCAGACTTGGTGGTGGTGCACGGCATAACTACTTGGCAAACAGTAGAAAGAGCATGAAGCAAATGCCGTCAATGTATTTCTCATCTTCAAACTCATCTTCTGGTCCTCGGGGAGGAACAGAAATGGTGTCACCAAGGACAAAATAACACCAACCTAATAATATTTCCTCTCTTGCATTTGCTTCCTCCATCTGCTCACGTTTCCTGGGTGACAGGTTCATCTCAGCAGTGTTTAGCTGTAGATCCATCCAGACTACAAGCCTCTTACAACTTTCATTTTCAGCAGCAGGCACAAATTCGGAGTGATTTGCTCTCACTCTCATGTGAATGGTGACCTGAGCAGCAGTAAAAATGAGGTGTGTTAACATGACACGAACTGTGCCTTGTTCTTTTTGATCAACAGCAGAGACAGAGAGAGGAGGCTGTGTTCAAGGAGCCACTAGTCTAGAGGAGAGCTCTTTCTCTCATCCTCAAACCTGTAGACTGTTGTAGAGCCTGAGCGTGCTTTCTTGACGTCATGTTAGTGTACTATCATGAAAAAGCAGGCTTGCTTCATTGGTTTCCCCTCGGAAGGAGACTATTCTCTCACTCTTCAAAAGAAATTTTGACATCAATGTTTTTGAGATTTTCTATTTTGCATTTAAAATAAGATGTTTAGAAGTGGTATTTCCTGCAGGTAATGAACTATCTTATCATAGATCTCATGGGTTTTGACCAGAGAATTTGCCTTGAATTCGAGAATATTTGGCCAAGCACAAAAAAACATAAGAGTATGACAAATGGAAGATAGGGGCTAAGATAATTAGGTAGTCATATAAGGCTTTAGTATTTTCCAGTAAGACCATGGAGACTACTGAATAAAGATCTAATTCACTAATGTATATTTACATGTTTAAATAAAATGTAAAAGCACAAAAGGCCCTCATTGTGCCTGTGAGGGAACAGGCAGGAATTTGAAACTGTCTTCCACATGCCAATTGTCTCATTTGATCACTGGCTTATTGGTTATTTTGATATAATCTTGACTATGTTAGCAAAAAACTCTGTCCTAAAACACCTCTGTTAGTCTTTCTCATTGACATTGTTTTATTTATGTCAGATTTGAGAAACTGATATTTTCCCACTGCAGAGCAACTTTCTGGCAACTAGAGTTACTTTGCCCTCCCTGCCATGACATTTTTATTATTCATTCAGTTTATTTGCACCCTGGTAGATGAAATGTGGCTCTGGATTTGAGGACCATTCTTCTGCTTCTTCTCCTCCATCCTGCCCTTTCCCCAAGAGAAATACAGAGACTTCCACCCTTTAAAAAGTGCTTTGAGATGCATTGCTGGCGATCTCATCAGGAAGGTAAGCTCCACAGCCACTTTCTTCTCTCCCCGTTGGTTTGACTCATACTGCTGTATGCACAAACACAAACTTCTTTTGTGCTCCCAACCATTCATTCAAGGCCTCTTAATTCATGCAAAGCCACTTAATTTCTATATTATATTATCAAGGAACTTTGTCTCACACTGTCGAAGAAATGTAATTACACCTCTAAGATGTTTTTTTTTCCGAAACTAACCTCTGTGCTTATAGCAAATCAAAACAGAACGTAATCAACTTTGTTTGCTTTTGACAGATGTTTAAAGCAATTTTATGCTACATAGCTTCCTTGCGTCTGGCTTTTGCAGTGCCAGGATGCATTAGTTACAATTTAGGATCACCAAATATGGGTTGGATTGTTTGCCATCTGATAATCCTCTTCTATACCCTACTATTCCTTTACTTCTAGCATTTGTGTTGTGAGCTTAATGCTTGCAAAATGTGGTGCTCTGACAGAAATGAAAAGTCCTCTGTTTATAAACTGGAAGGAGCACACTAACTTCCTCTACTGCCTTACTGAAGTGCCTTAACACTAACATGCCTCCAGCTGTAAAACTAAAATATCCTTGAGGATATGCTTAGCTCTAAACAAGTGAATTGTCCCAGTATCTGTCTTGAAATCAATTACACTAATTCTGCTCTAAATTAAACAGTTGAGTGCTCTTTCAAACTGATGCTCTACTGCCCACTCCTGGACATAGGAAAGTAATTCATCCTCAGAATCTGTTCAACTCATGACTTCTCTCCTGAGCGTTTGTAGTTGACTCTGAGGCAGCCAGTTGTTTCACCAAAAGTCAGAGTCCAGTGGATAATTATGTTCTGCATTTGAAACCATTCTGGACTGGGTTTGACCAGTTTTCGGTAAGATTCCATATTTCCCCACTGACTGGTGAATTTCCCTTTTCCTCCTTTCTGTCAGCCATAAAAGGAAAGTATATAACATACATTGCATCTAGTAATTACCCTAGCAAAATTGTTTTTCTTCTCAAGCTTACATGTCAGAGAATCAATCATAAGCTGAAACATCACATGAAGAAGGAACGTCTAAGAAACGCAACTTTGTTTATTATATGAAAAAACTTATTAAAATAAAATAAAATATCTCGAAAGGGAACGGAAACACAATTAATACCCTCAACATAGTATTTAAATAATTTACTCCCCCAAGTGAGAATAAAAATTACTTTGAAGAGATGCTGTAATGCACAGAGTACATTCTCTTAACCCCACCACTGGCTTTGGAGAAATCTCCTGTCGGTTAATAGTGTTTGGGTATTAGGCCAAAAGCAGTTTTTTACATTATTTTTCCCTCTCCCATTTGAGGCTTCAAAGGGATGCTGCCAATTATTGTTTTATGAGTAATCACCATAGGTTGATAAATTAACAAAATAGTTATTAAAAAGTGAAAGCATAAAAAATAAAATCATGACTTTAACAAAGCGACGTTTTCAAGAGGATAGACTCCAGCGCATGCTGCCACCTGTAGCAGCCTGCCCCGGGAATGCAGTGGAAGAAGAAATCTCACAAATTCAGAGAAGGCATAAACAATCATAAACAGCCTTGGTACTACTGTTCTTGCTCTTACAGCTAGTAACACTCTTCACAAATGCCAGGCTTTAGATCTTCCCTGAAGTCTCACTGGCTTGGGGACAGTGTATCTATCCCAGGGACACACCAGGTAATTTCCAGTTTGCTCTCAGTCTCTAATTGGGACCTTCTTAATAAATTCTTCCAAGACACATTCACAGAGGGGACAGCTTCTCCGAAGCAGTGTGAATGCAAACTAGTTGTTAATACGATTCTATTTCTCAATGAAGACATGTCCTTGGAGTTTCTTGGTGCCAATTCCTTTCTGCCTGTTCCTGGTCCCTTTCCCCCACTTCAAAGGCATCCACAGAATTTTTTTTTTCTTTGCTGCCCAAGGATATTGGCAGTAGCTGGGAATTTAATTGTTTCTGACAGTATCAGCAGTAAGCATTCACATTTGGGAGAAGCACTCATCTGATTTGTATGGGACCCGTTTGCCTAGAAAAGCTCTACAGTCCTAGCTCTGCACAGTACTGGCGCATGCCACAAGCATGAATATGCAACAGCAGTATTATTCAAGAATCACAGTTAATGGTAATAGCCTTTTTTCCCCCAAAATTAATCAGAAAATATGTAAGTCAGCATATTTAAATAATGCATTGAAATCAGAGCACAGCATGAATAATATTTAAATTAAATCTGACAACATAAGAAATATAAAAAAAGAGTATTCACAGTAATGGAAATAAGGAATTTTGAAAACTACATTTTCTGAAGGAGGAAATAATTAAAAGACCTATTTCAGTAAGATAATTTATGGAATCACCTTATCAGCAAATAAAAAGTGTAGTTAGACTAAATGAGGCCTCCATAAAATGAAAAGGAGAATAAATGAAAGCAAGACAGATATATATATTGCTTTGCAGGAAGGCAGAGAAGCTAAACCAGGCAGACTGTTCTCATGAAAGACGTCTCATTTCTTGCAGCCGAAACCTGTGTGTCACCAAAAACACTTCAATGAAAAAAAGCCTTTTAAAAATGTGTTTATAAAGTTAAGCACATCTCAAACCAAGCAGCTGGATAACAAGGATCTCAAGTTCACATTTCTGAATGGTGGAGCTCACAATGGGAGGGTACATAAAAGCAAATCAATGTCTGAAAAACACTCTTTTTCCTTGACAGTACCTTGCTTTGGGTCAGAGATAAGGAGTGTACTTAGGAGACAGTATTTGTTGTTCTGTGTTTCACTGCTGCCATTGAAATACACTCAGGATACCCGGATTCTGCACATTGCAATCCAAATTTGAGACTTCGGGGGAAAGTACTGGAGCCTCCATCAGCTCTGCTCTGACTTTAACATCATTTAATGCCTTTAGAAGTCAGGATGGCAGTGCCCTCCTTCCCTTTCTCCTGATGTGATATAGCCAGTTATGTCTTGTATTTAACAGAGTGGCATAGTCTTTGGGCTGCAGTGTTGAACTCTGCTGAATAAAAAAAATCTGTTACATTGCTGCCAGTTGATCAAGAGCATCTACCTCCAGTCTATCTGTTTGTCGGTGGTGTTCCTAAGCACAGCCAGAAATGCTCCTCAGTGGTTTAGCCGGTTACCTGACCCTCTGTGTCTTCTGGACCTGCACACAGGGAGCTTTTAAAAAGCCCCTTCTTAGGTACACTTCCCTACCCAAATTCTCCATCACCTGCTGCAATACAAATATATATTTTTGGCAGTCAGCAGTCATTGTGAATAGTGACTTATTCCTTCCATTCTGCTGCTCAGGCTTACATAAATACCAAGATGTGACAGCGGGGATGAGGAAGGTGTCACCACAGCTTCATTCTGGCACATGAGAGGGTGGTGGGGAAGTAACAGCGCTTTCACTCCAATATAGGCTGTTCAATTAAACCAATCGCTGATCGTAGACAAAGGCACTCTGAACTCACAGATGGGAACAACGCCATCCTCGCAGATGGGCTTGAGCATCCAGCACCAAGGAACATTGTACTATCCCTCAATATCTGTGTTGATGCCTGGCCAGAAATGTCAAAGAAACAGGTGCTGATCCTAATCTTCTATGCCCACAATACAAGGGAACGCACCAGCAGTCATTAATCCAACACCCGTCTGGGTTGATTTTCAAAAGTCCCTGGAGAAAAATAAGGAGAGTTTAATGAGTAGGTTTAAAACAAGCTGAGTGTTTTCAAATACATTTCTACATTTAGGAATCTTAGAAGAGAAAGATTCTTTGAAATCTGATCTCAGTGGCATCTTCTTGGTTTCATGAGAACACGAGAATAATCTTCAAAGAAAACAATAGTTCTCCTGAAGCCAGTGATCCTACCGCCCACTGTAGAGGATTCTTGATATTTTAAAGGAAACAGAGACTACATTTCACCAAAGATAACCCTGCTCTTACCACTACTGGATTTACAAATTTAATTATGTGGTAGAGGACACTGAAAAAGAAAGGAACACACTAGAGAGAGAGGCATGAAAAGAAAGGTAGGAATTAATGAAGTTGCTCTTTAAGGGAATGGCCAAGATATTTGCAAAACCACAGAATTGCTTGACAGCACTTATTGTAATCATGGGAGAGTGCAGCTTGGAGCTCTGTTCTGAAGACTGCACATCTCTGGTATCGGTGTATTTCCAACTGCTTTCAAAAGCATAGGCAGCCTGGGGCTCATTTTCTCACTTGGGCCCCTCTTCATTCTTACCTACTGAATGAACTTCTGCCTAATGAAAGGGGAAGGGGCTCACGATAATACAAGCACTTTGGGAAAGGGGTCCTAATTGTTGCCTTCCTTCAAGTGAGAAAAGAAGGACAAGAAAAGAGATAGAAACTAAAAGATGTAAAAGGTATGAGGGAATAAAGAAAAGTTGAAAAATGTAAAAGCAGTGCATAGGAAAATCTTCAGAACCTTTGAATCATTTCATTACATCGCCTTACACAGGGGATTTTATCGTTTGGGAGGGGATGAATAAGCACTTGCTCAAAACGTAGAATGATTGACCTTCGAGGTCAGCAGACTTGGTGGTGGTGCACGGCATAACTACTTGGCAAACAGTAGAAAGAGCATGAAGCAAATGCCGTCAATGTATTTCTCATCTTCAAACTCATCTTCTGGTCCTCGGGGAGGAACAGAAATGGTGTCACCAAGGACAAAATAACAGAATGTTGTTCAACAGAATGTTGACCTGAGCAGCAGTAAAAATGAGGTGTGTTAACATGACACGAACTGTGCCTTGTTCTTTTTGATCAACAGCAGAGACAGAGAGAGGAGGCTGTGTTCAAGGAGCCACTAGTCTAGAGGAGAGCTCTTTCTCTCATCCTCAAACCTGTAGACTGTTGTAGAGCCTGAGCGTGCTTTCTTGACGTCATGTTAGTGTACTATCATGAAAAAGCAGGCTTGCTTGCCTGGCTTCCCCTGTAGAAAGAGACTATTCTCCCATGCTTCAAAAGATCGTTTTCTTTGTGAAAGAAGGAAATGGTATACCTGAAATATGAAATTTAATGGACAAGAAAGAGAAAAGGAAGAATATCGGAAACTGTGATTTTTGTGGAGGAAAAAAAAATGCAGTGGCTTTTACTCCACCTCGTCTAAGGGTCTTGTCATGTCACTCACTGTCAGGTTTACTTTCCTCTGAGTAGACAAGAAAGGTAACATACCTCTTTCTGCAGAGGAAAAGCAAAAAAACCAGTTGTGTTTGCTCTGTGTGGAGAATGAGTATATCTATTTTATTGTACAATTCAGGTGCATGAAATCTTTAAAGCCTTAAAGCCTTTATGGGGATTGTATGGACAGTGACATAGTTTGGTTACTCTGAACGGATATTTCTATTCTTTGCAGATCTAAAGAAACACATTGCCTCTCTTACAGGCCTTTTTCTTTCTTACACCGTGATTATAATCTTGGGCCCAACCCCTGTCTTTGGGTTTTAGTCTTTCTTTTAGGAAAGCAGTTTTTCCTGTGGACACATAAACATTATGAGATGTTACAAAAGCTCTACAGTATGTAAAATTAGCTACTTTGGTTTGAGTAGACGCCTTACAAGTTTTCATGCTGACCTGTATCTAAAGCAGGAAGAAACACATGCTTTTGACATTTTGGAAAGTATTAGCCATTTGAACTCTTAATTCTTTACAGAATTCACAGATAGCAAGAGGAATTACAGTCCACGTTCTTCTAGGCACAAACAAGGTATCGGTTGTAAACTATCAGTTCTTGTAAGGAGATATAGACAGTGTCCTGCCAGTCTCTTTGAACAGAAGTTCAACATTTGCTTTCTGTTAGTAAACATTCTCTGCTTGCCCAGTTTCCATATCGATGAAAATCCCCCTAAGGCAAACAAACTTCTTGACAAAGTGCCTAAGGGTTTAGCTCCAGTACTAAATACAGCAAATGCCTTAGATTTGTGCACTTGGAAAGACATTAGCTGCCTTAGTAGAAAGCTGAGATGCAGTAAGATTTACTAACAATTCTCTGAAAAGGTTTTATTTCCATTTACAACTGCTGTTTAATTCAAAGAAAAATGCTCTTTGGACATGGTATGGGAAGATGAAGTTTGTTTCAGAGTGGAAATTCACCATGATGTTGTGTACAAGGAGAAAAAATTAGTCAATTTGTTTTTTTTCCTAAATACATTCAATTTTGAAAACAGTTTTTCTTTTCTCTTTTTTTTTCTGTCAAAAATACAAACCAAGAAGTATTTGATAAAAGAAAAGCTTTAAGAACCATATCATTTGGAAAAAAACCACAATCTATGCACAGGCAAGTTATAAAAAGACAAAGGTTTGTCAAAGAAATTGCATCAACAGAGATAAGGATGTTTTGGAAAACCATAGTAATTTGAAGGACAGCAGGATATAAAATTGCTTTGTTTGTGCACCAACTAGTCTTATCATCCTGTGTTTTGAAAAAATAAATGCTGTTAAGTTGGCTAATCACCTTTATAACATGCTCAATTGTTTTTATTCCCTTTTTAAATGAAAGTGGACGTTATTATTAAGCAACAGCAGTTACTATTGTAAAAGAGCAGTTTTCTGTGAAACCTTTTTCATAAGGATAATTCTTTTACTGTGGTTCACAATTTTGTCCCAACCCACCGAAATATGAACTCTGTCATTACAATTACAATTGCCGAGTGATAAAAATTAGGAACCATGTCATCTTCCTGAGTTGAGATAGACAATTACATTTATGTGTGTGTGATTCTTGTCAACTAACTCTCACTAAATCAGTTTAATTCTGGTGTAAACCACCTATGTTGGTATTCCCTGTAGTCAGTAAAAGACACATAGACATTCCTCAGAGCGATTCATTAAGTCTGTCTTGCACACTTAATTTGGGCCATGTTTAAAAGTGCTTTTTTTTCCTGCCATAATCTATTAAAGGAGGTTATATCAATTAACTTCTGTGTAGTCTAGTTTTCAGATGGTTCAAGTTAGATGTGAACAGTTCAACTGCAAAGGTGGAACAGATTGAACATTAAAACATTTTGAGTGTACAAGCAAATGTTGTCCCAAAAAACGTGTATTGCACACAAATAGAATGATAGCTCCCTTTGGAGCTCCATATATTGCAAAAAAAAAAAATAAAATAAATGTTATAGATTTGAAGATTTGATAGAATAGGATAACCAGTCTGAACCAGAGAAAGGATAGAGATTTGTAGATCTGGAGACTTTCCTTTGTGAATTGTATGGAGGTTTTGATGAGCTCCTTCTTGAGTTCAGTAGCATGCATGTTACACAGGTTTTTGGTTTACTTAAGCATATTTACTTTCAGCAAGAAGGCCCCTACTGGATTGGCTTTCATCCCTCATACTGTTACAGCTATTATCATACAGGTGCAAGGGATAGCCAGGAATCCAGATGCAAAGGTTATCCATATGGAATTCAGTTTAATAACATATATGTTCAGATGAGATTGATTTATCTTAAAAATTAGTTTAAATGCCTGGCACGAACAGTGCTATACACAGGGATAACAAGAAGAGCTAGAGAATATTTTAGCTGTGACTCTATTCTCTGATTGTTTACTTGAAGCAGTTTTATGAGACAATAATTAAAGTCATTGTAAATCTATTTTAGGACCACCTTGCAAATCAATTTTAGGACCCTTAGGAAGCTATCATCTGTTTCAGTTTGGTCAGAAAGATCTGCTTAATCTGCCGTATTTGTAATGTACACATCTTCAGACTGTCAAATTCTCTCACTGAGAATAATGTCCATGGAGCAGGAAGGAAAACCTTCACTAAAACTGTAGAAGGGTGAAAGTTTAGTGAGCAAAGTAATGATTCATAGGTAGCTTTCTCCACTTTCCTTAAGCAGATGCAATGGCAATCTGCTTAATTGTGCGTCATCCCAGGGAGCCAGTTTGGCCTAATGTAGTGAATGGCATTGACTGCTGAGTAATGAGGATACTTCTGAAAAATATTTCTGTTTAATAGATATAATTCAGCAAGCTCCAACAACTTAGGTTGCATTTAAGTACATGAAATATGAGCACAATATTCTACACTTTCAATTTTCTAGCACAGAAGTAGTCAAATAAAAAAGTAAAAATAAGTAATTAAGATGGAATAAAATAATTTTATCTGTCTTTGTTTATACATTACCGTATCTTATTTTGAGAAATTTGTAACTTTAGATTACATCCAAGTCTGCAAGAGGTCATTGAAACATTATTTACTGCTGGATGCCAGCTATATCTGTCAGCACTCCAAAAATGTACAGTTGACAATGAGTCATAAATAAGAGATTAATTAGTGCGGTAGTTGGAAGATATGTTGCTGATTCAGATATTTAGTATCCACTTCACTAAGATAATTTGCATATGTTCTGCCCTCTTATCATCTGTTAAAAGATTTGATTAGAAAAAGCAGTCTAAGAACATTGGTGGCTGAAGGGAAGAGAGGGACACATGGAAAGGCCGCATGATGGTGCTTGGCTGAAGCCTCAGAACAGAGGAAAACAGCCCTTAGTGCTGGCATGAAAAAGGCTGAGAGAGTCAGCGAGGGTGACAGGATTGGTGCCTTTGGAAACAGAACAATAGGCATTATATTTAGAATCTCAAAGGCCAACCATGAAAATATCTAATTGGTTTACACTCTTGATTTAAGCCCTGTTCCCTTATTCTGCATTTTATTGTTTTTTATTCAAGTCACTGGGAATTTTGCCAGCGCTCCCAGTGGGAGAAGTAGGTTTACTGGAAAAGCATTTTCAGATATTAAAGTATTTACAGCAGTATAAAAAATTGCATGCATATTATAGATGAAACAAACATCACATATTGAAGGTGACATATATGCGCTAAACTGCAGAGCTATAGGAAAAATTAATTAATGATAAATCTTAGCTGCTTCATCTAACTCTGTCCCCTGATTCTCCCTTTGACTTTAATACCATAAAGAGATGTTCAATCTTACGGTTGCCTATTTCTCTTTAAGCATGCATAGGAAACCAGCAAAATTCTGCCTTAACCTGTTTTTTCTGAATAGATAATGCTATGGATTCGTATTAGCTCTAGGATCCCCATGTAGTTAAAGGAAAAATATATGCACTTTTAGGCCTATTTCCTCTTAAGAGTCTCTTAAACAAATGCAGACATCTCCTCTTCCGTGACTTAAATCTCGCTTTAGAACTGCCCATTTCTCTTACTCAAATGAGCTTGGGTGACCATATCAGATTTAGATATCAGCATTTGATCAGATGAATCTCAACCCGTGACTCCAAATTTCTAGTGAAATTACTGATATTTATACTGATGGGGCTGTGAATCGGGTGAAATAGTAAAGCAATCCTTCCATAACATTCAGAGCTGCTGAAAGGGTGATCTACACAGTCAGGAAAGACATCAGCCAAATTTGATGTATTGTGATGGAGAGTGTCTTGAATAGGAGGAAATCTAGAAAAGGAGACCTTCAAGAAAAGGTTAGAGAAATGGAGTTCAACTTAGATAAGAATGAAGGAAAATACAAAATCGTGTTCTGTATATTTCCTGGATTTGCAAAAAAGCAAACAAACTTGCCTTCATGTCTACTAGGAATGGGGCAAGAAATAAAATTCTGAACCTTCAGTGATGGAAATTTTGTTTAGATATTAGAGAAATTTGTAAGAGAAAGGATGCTTAAGCAGGGGAACAGATTGCTGAGGGAGACTATGAAACATTTTTAGTGAGGGTTTTTAAAAAATGTTGGAGCAATTTCTGTTGGGCGCGTTTTGAATTTAAGACGTGAAGATCTTCAAGGTCCCCTTTTCTTTCACTCCCCTACTTTTCTGTCATTTTTTCTTTCACTCACTCATCTCTTCCTCTCTTTCTCATTAGGTGTGTTGTATTGGAGAGGACGGACTCCCAGCCTCCAACAATAGTCCCAATATTATTTCGATGTGTGGATCCCAGATCAGTAAATCTCTTCTATATCAACTGAAGTTTCCTAGGTCACTCTGAGTTCTATGGCTTTGTGGCTGGCCTCAGAAAAACAAGATATAAGTGAAGAAATAGCTGCTGTTTATTCTACTCTTCAAAAAGAAAATACAACAGGCAGGAACTAGCTGGAGAAAAGAAACATGCAACAATTACAGAATAACCACTTTGGCCTGCAACTCTGCTGAGCAGAGGGGATAGCCCCAGAAGAACATGTGGAGGAAAGGAATTCCTGCAGAAAATCTGCAGTGCTTTTCCTGTTACATGCCAGCTTAGCCTTCAAAAACAACATGTCAGATGGCCTGCAAAAGAACAAGTTGAAGATTTATTTCTGCCTATAATTTTTTCTATATTTCCATTTCTAAAGAAGAATTGTTTTGCTCAGTCTGGGATTTGTTAATTGCATTTGTGGAGTTTTTTAAAAATACTGACTGGTTCTATATATAACCCAGCTACCAGCCTGTATTTAAATGCTATATAGCAATGTTATATTTTCAAAGAAGATTATAAATGACAGAGAAAAAATCTTAGCATCTTTATTTTACTACATCACGTGAAAATAAGAAGGGAATTAGAAAGGTGACAGAACACAAGGAAAACTAATTTAGCACTTACATTTTCCCATTACTTTTCAGATGATCACAATATTTGTGTTATTTGATTGATTTTGACTTCTGTGGATACTAATAAACAAAAAAATACCTAAAACAAATCTATTGTTTTTCTACTAAACTTGCACTGAGCAGATCTCTCTCTTTCTCTTTTTCTCTCTGTCTCTTCTTCTCCAAAGCGCTGGCAGTTAAAGGCATATTTGGTTGGCTGTTATACAAATCACACATTAACAGTAGTAGACAGTAATTTCCTATACATTAGACTTTGGACAGTGGGAAAAAGTCCGTTGTAACATTCCCATGTTCTTTCTGATGATCACAATTTATTTTTTTTTTCCCCAGGAGAAAGAGCGCATTTAAAAACAAATCCAGGGTTGATAAACTGTAGTCCAGAGGTTAAAAAAACATATTTCTTGGAGACTTGTCATGAGGAAAATCCCACTAAATTTTAAGTTGTTTTATAATAGCTATATGTGTTCTTTTTTAGTTATAGCAACATATATCAAGAATGTGTCTTTGGACTATTTACGAACCTGGAATTGAATTTGTTGTGCAGCTAAGACTTCCCTGGCACCCAAGAAATGCAATGTCAGTCTAGAAAGTGATGTGCACATGGCGACACAAATATGCATCCCAAAGTATCTCTTTGATCACACAAAAGTCTAAAGCAGACAAATCAAACTTCAGCACTAAATACAAACCGAGCTGCAGCAATACTGCTACTAAACCACAGGAGCAGGTATCTTAATTTACGTGCTAAAACCCTTCAGTGAGTCTACTCCTCAGGCTTGTAATCTGTTCCCGTTGCCTTTCTCTCTCCCAGAAATGCCAGTGTTGATACCTGCTTTTTCCAGGAACATCTCCAGACTTATTCTATCATGTCCCTTTTTGTATTAAAATTTCTCCTGTAATACTTTTTCTGCTGTTAAACACAACTAGAAACAGGAATGTTCTGTATGTTGGATGAGATCAGATCGCAAATGAAGAACAGTTGCTGAAGTTCAACTCATCTGAAATAGGAAGTGGTGGTAGTGGGCAATCACGAAGGCTTAGAGAAGTTTGCAGCCATACTGTCATCTTCTTTGGCTCCAGGACCACCGTCAGGATGGCTGCGTTTATTTTCCAGGTGGGATCTATTGATGCTATAGCCCACTGAAGTAAGTGGCCAGATTCTTTGATGTAGCAGAGAGTTTGGTAGCAACTCAAGCAATGTTCAATGCACAGTGCCTAAAAGACCGACTGACAGAAATCAGCGTAGAGGATGTTTCCCTCCTCTTGGTGAGTGCTGTCCCCTTTGGGTTATCTCTTCAATTGCTTTCTTTTAGCCTTTGAGTCCTGCATTTCTCTCCACAGAGTGACACAGACGCAACGGGAAAAATGAAGATACGTCTAGTCTGTTTCACAGCTTTGTATTACTCTCCTGGAGCTGGAAATAGAGAATCCATACCCCAGCAAAGTGAGGAGAGCCAAGACATGAAGCTCTCCTCCATCTCTTACTTCACTCCTCTAATTGCCAGGACTTCTGTGGATTTGGCCTCAGTAACACATTTCCTACACCTCAAAATGCAAGTGACTCTGGGTGCTCCCAGAGACATGTTTGCAGATGCAAAAGGTAGAACCATATGGTTGTAGGCATGCCCAGAATTAGGCAGAGGTTGAAGAGGATTTGAGAAGGGTTTTGAGGACTTAAATTTTTGAATGTAGCTATTTACAGATTTGTAGAAAGATAAAGTCTATTCAGCTGAAATGCGGAAACCTTTTCGGCACAAAAGCTCTTCCTCAGATCTGAGAGAGAAGACTTCAAAACCAAACAAAAAACTTTTTTAGCTGCTAACAGCCTACCACTGTAATACGAATGTTATTTACAAGGACAGCTAGCTTGGCTTATATGCCTTTGTTCATGGCTTTAGAGGCAGCTGGACATCCAAATACCTTTAAGATTCTTGACCTTTCTTCCCACTGTAAAACCACAGAAAAAAAGAAAAATCCCAGGAGCTTCAATTTATTTTAACAGCAAGTTAAATGAATGTACTCTTTCTCCTATACATAGCTTTAAAGTATAATTCTCTTTGTTGCTGTCTACTCCTGCAACAGTACTGTTTGCCTCTTATAAGTACATTTTAACCTTGTCTTCAAAATGATTCCTGGAAGATGAAAAATGTTTGGAGTATGGGGAATACCAACATTCAACATAAAGTTACTGCTGCAAGGGCTTTTGAGAAATAAAGAAACCTTTTCCCAGCTGAGAAAATATATTGAATAAAGACCCCCAGTACATTAAACACATTTGATTTTCCACAATGTTTTTGTTTACTCTTTGCCAAAATGACAGTGATATGAAATTACTAGCAAAGCAGAGTTAACACCACTCTGTTATTTTGGTGTAAAGACATCACAATCCAGATAAGAACAAGCAGCAAATTGCATGCTACATTCCACTTGTGTTCAATGGCCACTAGTGTCCACAGACAAAACCCACTGTTTGGAAAGTAGAAAGTATGAATGTGAACATCACACACAGAGACAAGAAACCCTTTTGGCTATCCCACTGACACTCTTTTACTGTTAGCCAATGGGCTTCTTGCACCCCAAACCCCAGCCAGAATTCCCCTGAATGGGAATGAAACATGAAAAAAAATGAAAAATTCTTGGGTTTTTAATATTTTTTCTAAGAGGTAGAGTACTAGTCTGTGCCAATATATATCTGACGAGGCAATCAATAAAGGACTTCACACAACTCTATAAGAGTTATAACTGAAGACATTTTTTATTAGTTACACACACCTTATATACCTTTTCAGACCATAACTAGAAAGGCATATTATCATATGGAGCTGATTGTTTAACCACAACATCCTCTTGGAGCAATTTACAGTTCTTCCTAACTTGATGTTCCCACAGTTTTTCTGCCGATCAAAGCAACCATGTTTAATTAGCCAAGGTTGACTCTGGCAGTTCCCACAGCTGGGCACGGGGCTCCTGCTGGATTCACTCTCCCCCAGCCCATCTCTACTGTTCCCACATATATCCTTCTTCAAGAGTTTGGAACAGAAAACAAAATTTACTGCCTCTATCTCCAGTTACTTCTAGGAAAACCGTCAGCAGTGGTCAAAGGCCATTGACTGACTGTTTCATCCTCCTCTTGTTTTGGATGGGAGTGATGGATACCGTACTCAAAAAATGGAGGCGTCATAGATCTGCTGAGAGATAAGCCATTAAATGAGCTGAGGAGAGGAGGTCTTAACCCAACATCAAGGCCAGACTTGAAAGGCTGTGATTTAAAACAAAAAATTAAAATTTGATCAATACAGATCTTTTTGCAAAGTATTCACTTTGTGATATGATCAATTATATGAAATAAGTAAAGAGCTTAGAAGCTTAGAACTCCTGTTTGCTAACTTGGTTACTCAGAAAAAAAAATCCTTAGTTAACTGCAAGCTTTCACTGTCCAGCTGTTTCCCATGAAGCATGGTCTTAGGATTTTTAAAAGCAGGTTCTTTTGTCCTAACTCTGAAGAATGAATGGACTTCCATTTTAGAAAAAGGAAATAACTTTGGACTAAGGCCAAGTGCTGAGAATTCCAGGCTAAAAGGAAATCATATGAGTAAAAACTACATGACTGTAGAAGCAGAGTTACCAATTTAGCTCTATTATGCATTAATGGAAATTACTATAAGTGAAAATTAGGCTTGAGAAAAATATGCAAGGAAAAACTATTTAAATTGGAAGGAGCAAAGGAAGGAAAAGCCAGTAAACCCCCCCCCCCCCCTATTTTTCGAAAAAGAAATGTAGTCGGGCTTGAATAGCCAGCAATGTGACCTTCAGTGGCCTTCAAATGATGTTTTATTGAGAGAGATGATGCCTGGTTTCATCTTTCCATCTCCACAAAACAAATGAATTATCATTGCATTTCACAAATAAAGGATTATCTGAAATGCTACCAATAGCCTTTCAAGCAATATCTCACAGAAAACATAGGAAATATCACTGAAATAAAGAAAACAGAAGAAGGGAATGAATACTTCAGAATTATTTCTCTGGACAAAAGTCCAAGATAAAGTTCTTGACACTGACTAGAGCCTTATTTCAGAGACCACTGGACTGAAACATGACAAAGAGAAAAGAGTGGTACTGGCAAGCGCAAAACAGCCAAGTTAAAACCAGAGCAGAGAGCTGAGAGAATACCACCACTGCACTTAAAAAATAAAATGGAAATCTGATTCTAGAGCAGTGAGGTACTTCTGGAGGGTTGATATTATTTGGTATCTGTATTTGGTAATTCCTCCCAAAAAACAAGGGAAACCTCAACTGCTTTTTGTTTTCCATGCAAGCAATGCTTAGCACTTTCTTTTTACCTTTTTTCTTCTATCCTTTTTCTGGGTTTGTTTATTTGTTTGTTTTCTTGCAAATGCTTATGAGCTAATAACTGATAGGGAACTAAAATACCAATGTGTATATTAAGATGAGAAAAGGTAAGAGTCTGAGAGACACATTCATTCATCTCTAGGCTGCTAGAAGCTGACCATGATGACAATGATGATATCCCATCAAACGTGCTCTTTTGTTCAAAATGAGCACCATACTTTATTGATTCCTGGTGGAATTGCTCTGAGATGAATCAAAATACCAGCTGCCACATTTATTGAGCTGTGAAATATTTCTATTCGCTGTGCAGCTGTGTGAACCTGAACTAATCTAAAGGGCAGATCGTCTACAAGAGAGCTCAAAATAGTTTTATTGCAGGCAGTTTGCCTAAGTATTAAACATTCCCTGCTCATGCAGGATTCTGAGCAAGGGCTTATACTGAAGGAGAAGCAATGTTACTTACTGAATAGAGCACAGGTTGCTGCCTGTTTGTCATAGATGCATGGAAATTACAGAAAACTATTAAACACATTCAATTTGGAGAAGTCCAAAGAAATCTCATGACCAAGTGCCATGTCATGGTGCTCACAGCCTTGCAAGCTGTACTTAGCTTTGTGCAAAACTAGAAGACTGGGTGGTGATTGAAGTCTTCCTGATAAAACCATGTGTTTCTCTACAGTGTGTTATCTCTGCAAGAGGTCGGAATGGAACAGAATAGCCTCCTAGTTTGTTTTTTGACAGATGGTAAGTGATAAAGCAGCATTAAAATCAGCCAACCAGCTTAAAGTTTTCATTTTAGTGCCAGCGCATATGTATGTTGCTTGGGGAATTATGCTCTAATTAACCTAAAGCATGTAGTATTGCTCTTTTACACATAATGGGAGGATTAAGTGAGTACAGCAGATTTTATAGTCATTATCAAAATACCAGCAGTAATAAAAATTCTAGAAAACATACAGGAATACTCTAAGGGAGGAACTGAAGTCTCTCTTCTTGATACCAGTTTTTCCCTGCCATATTTTGTATTTTTTGACAAAAATACTTTTGTCTCAGACAGCATGTGATTCAGTAAATTCTGAAACTACTTTTCTTTGGCGAATTGTTGAACTCTTCTCAGTTACAAACCTTGGGCCACATAGCTCCAAAGGAAGGAAAAGTCAGTGTGAAAGAAATTAATTTAGTTATATCTTTAAAGTGTGTGCTTATACCATGCACTATGAAAAAAAGAGGAATTTCAGAAAAGCTGAAAATACTTATAGGATAGCTGTACTAGCACCAGTTGAGGAGGTTTTGGTCATAAAAAAAAAAAAAATCTGTCAGTTTTTCTACTTCTTTACTCATGAAGTAGTAGTTTCAAAGGTGGAAGTCAGTTGCATCCAGATTTTTAAGGCCTATTCTAATAATTTATAGGTAGAGAACTATTGACTGGTAGCATTTAAAAAGAAAGGTGGTGTGCGCATTCTTTGCCATCTGTTTAGCACAACCCCATGTTAAAGCACTTCTGTGACTATCTGTAGCTCCAACCATCAGTCATTTCACACCCAATAAGGCCATCCTGAAATATGAAGTAACTCCTGGCACTCTCTTGATAGAACAGAATGGATTGATAATGTATTTTGCAGTCAATTGATAATGTTATGGAAGAGAAAGAGGAAATGAGCTGGGGAAGAAAAGACTGGAGTTGTCCCTGAGCTAGAAAGGAGAGGAGTAGATGAATGCAGACTAGGAGGAAAAAGGAATGGGACAAGGTAATACTCAGGGCTCCTGGTCTGAGAAGACAGTAAGGAATGCCACTACTAGCAGGGAAAGAATTGGGGCAATATAACCCAGAAAATAAGACAGTTGGCATTGCGGGGCTGAATAGACAAACTGGTCTGGTCTGGTCTTAAGAGAACAAGGAGTATGACAGAGCCCATGACACATGCCCCTGCCACCAAGGAGGAGGAGAAGTTGAGGGACCTGAGCAGGATTTCAGTCCAGAGAAAAAAGAAGATTCGAGGGAAGGCGGGAATGACATAGCACCCAGAGTTATTCATAAGAGGGTCCTTGGCACAGAGAGAGAACGGCTAATAGGAAATAAGCACTAGCCCTGCCAAGAGGAAAATGTAGAGGGACAGGAGGATGGCAGATATGACACAGTGATGAAATAAAAGGAGGCATGGTATTTGTTCACAATAAGCTTAACCAACAACAGCTGATGAAACGTGTAGTGTCCTTGCTGCTGCTGTTTCACCATGCTTTTTAACTATCTAGCTTTCACTGCTGCCCAAATACAGCAATGCTTTCAGTTGGGTGGCAAAGGGGATTGTGAACAAGGTGATGATTTGCTGTCCACATGGATCTTGGTAAAGCTTTTCTGCAGCTTGGCTTAGTGTGGGAATATTTTCATGGCTGACGTCTGGTTAGAAGCTCTTGGTAATACTAAAAGTCCTACAGGAAATGCAAGCTCCCGATGCACTTAGTTAAAGACATTTTTTGTGTAGTGCACCTCTAAAAGGATCAGTGACATTCATAATTTTCCAGAGAATGGGCAAGCAGAAAAAACAAGACATGGATATATAAATATGCATGCATACTGGGGAAAAATAACCCCACATCAAAACTGAAAGCATTTATACAAAAATACCTACAAGTAGGGCTGAATTTGTGACTGGGTAATAAGCGTGTGAAATTTGAGGAAGTATTCAGAGGTTGATTATGCAATGTTAAGTTACTGAAAAAAAAGGTTTCTCATTACTGGTAGAATTAAGTTGGCTAGAACTTATTTTGATCTCTGAAAATTATGATTAGATCCAAACACATCTCAAAGCAAGGCTAAGGCTTCCATGCTATATACTAAATAGGTCTGGTGCAATTCTCTGCCATGAAGTGCAATACTATGGATCTGCCCATATTTACAATATTAAACACACTTAAATTCTAAAATGGGTCACATTCAAAAGTAATTTAAAATAATGCTATAGTCCATATATTCAAAGCTATGCCCAGGAGGTTTTGGGAGAATGCCGGGTGGCCCATATCAATTTAGTACTATATGTAACATAAACAAGTGACCAGTAGTGCTCCCTGGTAATATCCAATTTATCTGTATGGATGCAGCACCTTCGTCCTTATCAACAACCCAAAGACATCAGAATCATCTTTCAGATTCCCGAAAAAAAAGCATTAATAAGAGATGTTCTATAGAAACCTCTTTTCAGTGCTTTTTAACTACATATTCCTCATTGCAGCCTTAATTTAGACAACAGTTGTAGTCGTGTTTAATATTTGACTTTGAGAAAGTGCAACTGTACAATCATGGATCTAGGCATTCATCTGTTAATAACTTCATGGAATGGTATTTGTAGGAAATATCACCACTGTAGCATTTCAAGAAAAATAACCCTCCTAAATGAGTATTTTTTTAAAAGTTTTCCCACAAAACAATATCCTTGGAAAAAAATGTTACATTTAAGATATGATATTTTTAATATTTAAAATTTCAATTTTTCTGTCTGTTAGGGGTAATGAAACAAGTGAATTCCAATAATAAATTCCATTTGCAATGCAGACTTCCCTGAAAAAACTTCTAAGGAGGGATGGAAAGAAGAAATGTAACAGAAAAACATGATATCCCCAGAGTGCTAATTTCCTAGTTCGTTTTCTGAGTATATATAACTGTATCAGGAACAAAGAGAAACAGAGACAGAGCAGAAAGATGCTGAAAGGAAAAACTAATTACATGAGGGAATAGGAGTGAAATAAAGTAGCTTTTTGCTGGTTTAGTAAAAGGCAAAAAGTATTTAGAAAGGATTCAGAACTCTACAAAAGTCAAAATTGCTCCAAAAGCCACATGATGAGTTGCAAACCCTCAGACAATGAAGATGATTTTATAGCACAGGAATGCCCAAACTGCATCCAGAGAACAGTGCAAATCTTGCTCATTGACCAACTGTCCAAATAACAGTGTCAATGCCCAAGACAGAGGGACAGCTCGTTCCAGGCAGCAATTCCCAGCTATAATAATAACTCCGGAGCAGCTCATTCATCAGCGCAGCGAACTCCTGAGGATAAACCCATTTAAAGTGAAAGCTCCCAGCCCCATCTGTGGTAACACATATCAGTTAAATCCTGCAGGAATGCAAAATTCAACCAGTGTCAACATTTGCATTTCCAGGTTCAAAGCCAACCATGGCAGGGGAGGTGGGATGTGAAATGGAAGGCTGGGAGAGAACATCTTTTGTGGGCTGTGCAGGAGGAGCAAAGAGTTTGGTGTCTATATTTGTGGGAGTTGGGCAAATGGGGGAGGGATGTGGGCTATTGAAAATAAGGTCTGGGGGAGGTAAGCTGTGTGCTTTCAGGAGGGAGAATAGGATGTTTGTAGCTGGTGGAAATGTAGCTGGGAATGGCAGGATGATGGGTGGGTGTGAATGATGATGTGCCTTCATGGTGTGAAAACTTAAAATGCAGTTTTGCCATGTCGACAAAGGTCTTCTCTGTTAAGGAGAAAGAGCGTTAGGAAAGTGTCCCTGTACATCAGAAATGGCTTTTAAACACTTCTCTTCCTTTACAGGTTTGTGTATTCTTCAGCCATTTTGCACTCTCAGGATCGATGGGATGAGGTTTAACAAGGTCAAATGTCGGGTCCTGCACTTTGGTCACAACAACCCCAGGCAGTGCTACAGGCTTGGGGAGGAGTGGCTGGAAAGCTGCCTGCCAGAAAAGGGTCTGGGGGTCCTGGTGGACAGTCAGCTGAATATGAGCCAGCAGTGTGCCCAGGTGGCCAAGAAGGCCAATGGCATCTTGGCCTCTATCAAGAACGGTGTGACCAACAGGAGCAGGGAAGTGATTGTGCCCCTGTACTCAGCACTGGTGAGGCTGCAGCTTTCTGTGTTCAGTTTTGGGCACCACAGTATCGGAGAGACATTGAGGTGCTGGAGCGTGTCCAGAGAAGGGCAATGAAGCTGGTGAGGGGTCTGGAGAACAAGTCATATGAGGAGCGGCTGAGAGAGTTGGACTTGTTTAGCCTGGAGAAGAGAAGGTTGAGGGGAGACCTTATCACTCTCTACAAGTACCTGAAAGGAGGTTATAGCAAGGTGGGGGTCAATCTCTTCTCCCAAGTAACAAGCGATAGGACAAGAGGAAATGTCCTCAAACTGCACCAGGGGAGATTTAGGTTGGATATTAGGAAAACTTCTTTTCAGAAAGGGTTATCAAACATTGGAACAGGCTGCCCAGGAAAGCGGTGGAATCACCATCCCTGGAGGTATTTAAAAGACAGGTAGATGTGGTGCTGAGGGATATGGTTTAGGGTTGGTTTTGGCAGTGTAGGTTTATGGTTGGACTTGATGATCTTGAACATCTCTCCCAACCCAAGTGATTCTGTGTGTGATTCTGTGTGTTTTATCAGGCACGACTCAAAGCTTGTCTTTGAAATGTGCAGCAATTGCACGTTCCTTACACACATGGGCTTTAATTTGCTACAGCGTGGAGCCTGGCGTTCATTTAAGAATTATGAATGGCAAAAGCGAAAAAGGAAAAAAAAGGTAAATTTGGCTTTAGATGTGTCTGTTCTTTTGAAGCCCAAAGATTGCTTCAATATGAACAGCTATTTTTTGTTTATAAATAGAAGCAAATAAAACGTTTTAAAAGGAAAATCATAATTGACCTACTACTTAGTACTTTTGATCTTTTAATTAATTGATGCCCTAATTATTGAGAACTGTAGCAGAACAAATGGTAAACAGGTTGGTTTGGAGCATTTTTTGGTAAGGATTTTAGCACACAATGAGATGTGTGTGCAGGAAAGCATTCTACAGGATTATACAATATATCGCTTTTTAAATAAAACACTGCTGTAGAGATTAAAATTTTCTGAATAGCCAAGTACATATTTTGGAGCTGTCATTCTATTGTGGCAGTAATCTCTGGATTAAAGTCCTTACTAGTGTACATTGAGACATGATAAAGTGTAAAAACACCAGAAGAATACATCATAAAATCTGAATTATAGATAAAGGGAAAGCCTGAGATACGGACTTTTGTTTATGGCTCCAACAAGCATTACATGTTAAACATAGTAGTTAAGTGCTATTATTTTCAAATATATTTACAGAGACCCAGTTAAATGTATTGCATAGGATTTCATTTTAGCTATTCTTTCCTTAGGCAAAATATATCCTTCTACACAGAAAACTAGTTTTATTTCAATAAGATAGCATTAATCCTTCTTAACTTCCTGTGAGATTATCCTTCAACAACTTTCTGTGAGATTATCCATTCTTTCTCTTTAGCAAATACATAAATAAGGACCATTTACAGGATGGGAGATCATCAGCACAGGAGACAGGATGGTGCTCGTTGTATCTGCTAGTAATTTCCCATGTTTACAGGTTTGCAACAGGAGAAAATAGACAAGGGGCAGAACAGGGGAAACCTGGGGAAATGCCCACAAAGTTTAGCAATTCCTTAGCAGATACTGTAAAGAACAATAAGATTCAGCTGTCAGAAGAGGCTGTTTCCAGCAAGCAATGAGTTGTGCATCATGCCAAGAATGCACAGGTTCTGTCATGAGCCTTTTGGTGCTATCTTTAGTGAAAACCCAGTCCAGAAGCCAAGTTCTAAGAAAGCTGGTGAGTTAGGCTTTTTTTGGGGTGGGGGTGGGGAGGTGTTTTGTTTTGGGGTTTTATTCTTGCTATCAGTTTTTGTAGAATGACATCTCATTCAAGGAGTTTTGCCCATTATGAAGAACCACTAAAGGCTGGCACGAATTAAGACAAGCTCGTTTGTTTGAAAATGGTTTACATCTCTATTTTGCTGTTGTCAAAAAACGGCATTTTCACTTTAATCAGAAAAATCCATCTCATTTCTAGTCTAGTCTTGTTCCATAATGAACGCAATGCACAAGTATCTATGTGAACACATTTAAATGAGAGCCACCACTATGACTCACTCCACTGTTGTAGAAAGGAAATACTTCTCTGAGCTGATTATGAAAAATCAAGATGACCAAAAAGAGAGTATCAGAGAGAAATCATGGGGTCTGCAGTAAATGTTATAAGCTGGACTGCGTATTTGCAGCAGATCCTAAACTGTTTTAATAAATGCCATCAGCAACACCTCTGCTGGTGTTGACCAAGATATTCTGAAAGCCAGGTTCTTGTCAACTAGAAGACAACACCATCTGAGACACTTCAAAGCTCCTCCCCATCCCCTCCATCACATCTGGAAGTAATACCAATATGCTGAAAGATGCATTTTTCCCTGCTTCCAATGAACTTTGGAACATACAAGCTTCCTTCAAGAAGGTACAAGCAGTCCTAGCTAAAGGGCTGAGTTCATCATTTCAGTTCCCGCCAGTTGACTGCACCAGCCCAGCTGTGCAGCCCTCACACCCTCTCGCTGTCTCTCTGGCTCATCCTGTGCATGGCAGCATCATTTTCACCAGCTGTATGCCAGCCTTTGGAGAGATGACTGGACCCCCTTAGCATGCAGCAGATGTGGATTCAAAAACCCCTTCATGTCGAGCAGGGAGCTGAAGCTTCGTATCTGCTTCGTGAATGGGTGCCTACCCATTAAATAACTGCAGAAAGAGGAGGAAGTCTTCCTCCATTTAAAAGAAAGAAAAGAAAAAAAAGATAAAGATGCACCTATGACTGTGTTTTTGCAGGAACCATTTCTGCCAGTACGCTTAATATGCTCCTGTTATTCCAGTCATACTAGGCCCCAAATGGCACTACATTGCTAGATACGTATGCCCCAGGGAATGATCCATGTCCCTAGACCACTCATCACCACGTGTTGCTCTCCCACCTTCCTGGCACCACCTCTCCCCAGAGCTGCTGGGTGGTATCCACACTACAAACTTCCTCCTCATACTGTCCTGGTCTTTCCTGCTGGAAAGTATGTGGTATAAAACTTTACATTCAACCCTGAAAAACCTGCCCATCATTATGTCAAAGTACATACTGCCTCCTAAAGAAGTGCTAGCAAAATACTGCCATCCCATTTGGTCTTTTCATCCTGAAACCAGAGTGTTATGCCTGAAGCTCTAAGAATTCATTACTTTCCTATTACCACTTAAGACTCACCATTCCCTGTATCTCAGCTGCCAAAGCAAGTAAACGCCTTCAGTTTTTCAGTTCCAGTCATTATTCGGACAAACCTGGAAAGAGACTTCATCGGGAAATGATCTTTCTAGCAGTAAGCTTCAATGAACAAATGATAAGTATTTTTCAAGGAAATACAGTGTGTATTTCCCAATAGTCCTTCAGTTTCACTGTGTCTATGAAAGGAAAACAGGTAAATCACTGATACATTTTCCCTAGATAGCAGTATCTGTCACCCCGATAAAGCATCACAAAATTAGTATCTGCTAAGGATAGGCAAAAACTTGGAAGTACGGTATCCAAATGGGTAATTGCAGTGGCCCATCACTAACACTAAACAGAGCCCCAGACTTGTGCTACCTAAATTCCTTTCGGTGCTTGTCACTCTGAGATTAATCTTTTGGGTACAATATCCTTAAAAGTACTTCTTTTCTTTCATGAATATGCCAACACGGTGAACGTGAGTGTCTAGCTGCTATGCAGTCTGTGCTGCCTATTTGTAGTCATTTTGCATGTTCAAAAAGCTTTCTGGTAGAGATTTATGGCAATAATCTTTCCTCTGACCTCTTCCCCACTCATTTCTTATTAAGACAACTCATGGCGACCAAAGACCTCTTTTGCCAATACAGCTTAAAGTGTTGCCTTGGACAGACACCAAAGTCCATTTACAGAGGACAGGACTTTTCTTTTGTCCATGCATAATGCAATTATACCAAGATTTTAGAATAACAGTGTTGAAGAATATCTTTTTTTTCCCCTACAGATCAGAAGAGAAAGGCAAGTGATAAGTGCAGGCAAGTCATATAGTTCTGTAAGGCCATGTCTCATTTATTTCAAGATTATTCTTCATTTGTTGTTAAAATTTTTGATCTAATGACATTTCTATTACCATGCTGACATTTTGAAAGTGCTTTGCCCTTATATTTTTGTTGTTTGAATTCCGATTTTGCATGGTCAATGGAAATCAACTACTGATTTCAGAGAGATTTAGAGTGTGCCTTTCCCAGAATGGTGAAAGTGTTTAGAGAGTGAGAATTAAATGGTATGGAAAAAGGTTAACAAAAGCAAAACCAACCAACGACAAAAAACCCAAAAAACCAAAAAAGGCTTGTGTACAACATAACAGACAGTAATAATAGCTGCTAATTAAGAGTTTGGTAGCTGGATGATAGCTTTAGGAGTCAGCAGATGAAGTTCAGAACAATTGTCTCCTTAGAAATAATAATAACAACTCATAAGAACAAAATTCTGTTACTTAAATGACTTTAGACTACATCCACAAAGAAATTCTCATATCCTCACATGGAGGATATGTTCAAATTATTTGCCTTGACTTGCTGTACATAAAGCAGGGATAAGTGGGCTCATCTAGTGTGCTATTCATGTGGCCCTCTTCTGCTAACTACCTTAGCATGAGATGAATTGGACCTTAATAAAGTCCCCTCCTTCCTCAGCTGTCCCCCTCCTTTGTATGTGGAGATGCTTGGATCTCTAGCTTATATCTAAGGGTCCATCAGGACTTTCAGACTAGGCCTTTGAAACCAGCACCACAAGCCGGGTTCTGATCTCACTAGTGTTTGTGTGACCCTAAAGATTTCTTTACAACTTCAATGGATTTATTGACAATTATGTAAATAAGGTCAGAATCAGGAAAGTTTGTCACTCTTTCCCCCAAACCAGCTTGATGTATATGTCTAAACCAGTAAACTAAACAGGACTGGGATAGAATGGAGTCCTGGCATACATTTATCTATATTGTTTAATTTTCAGCAAATTCAGAATGGTTTGGCCTGTGCCAGCTGCAGACTGTCTGGGAAGGGTCTGAGGTATAGAATAGGCTCATGAATGATCCCAATAAAAGTATGAAGAAAGCTCCTTTTTGGGAGTAGAGAAATTTTATGTGGTGGTTGTCCTATGCCATTTGTCCTCAGGATCAGAAATCTCCCGTTATTCAGTAGTAAATGGGACAATATTGACAGAAAGTCCAGGACTCACACTCTTGGTGGGAAAACTGTTGGTGCTGCTCTGTAGAGCTCAAGGCAAATGGCAACATCTGACAACTAATGGTGGTCGTGGTCTCACCTACATTCCTTACTCAGTTCCCAGTTAATACTGGAAATGTAGGCCACAGAAAATACTTCCACCTTCCCAGGTATTCATAGCAATTAATCCCAAACTCATGGTTCATTATGTTTTGGAATACTAATAAAAGTTTTATGAAATTTTATTGAAATCTCTTTCCTCCAGCATACGTTTGGAGGTTAGATATATCTTTCTCCTTTGGCTTTATAGGGAATAGATAGCTACATATTTAGTCCATTCTCATGAGTAATTGTTTAATCAGTTTCTATATATTCAATGCATTCTTAGTCTCCACTGTCATTTCTTTTCCTGCTTTGAGTACAAGCTACTGAATAACTATGACAGTTTAGGATGCAGATATACATTATGTTGCAATGGGCTGCAATTTATAAGTTTCCCACTGACAGAATTTGCAGCTCTGACAATAGCTTATTGAAATATTTTTCCAAAGCAGTCTACAAATTCTTTAAATATGCTTCCTGTAAAGATATTTTAATACTTATGGAAACATCACCAAAGGACAAACTGTGGAGGATACCTTTTTATTTAGCTAGCTAGAAAATTAAAATGGTGTTGAACATATGCTTCCTGATAAATCTGAAGATTTCCCCCAGAAAGGTTTAATCAATCACGTGCCTAATCTGTTACAACTGACTTTAATGGTACAAGTTTAATTGGATTTGCTTTCCCTGTATGCTGTGCACTCTTCTCTCAATGTCAGTAGTCCCTTCTTATGGTGGTCCCGCCTCAAGGACTTGTATATGAATTTCCAGTGGAGAAGAAATAAAGGACATAGTGTGAACAGACTTTGAACTTGACTTGTTTTGTCAGCACACACGCACGTGCGTGCACACGAACTCACACATATTATAGCAGCCATAAACCGAAGATGATTGCAAACAGCGGGAAGCCAGTCTCTCTCCCAGGAATAAAGTCATTACTCAACACCCAGTATGCAGGGAAACTCTTAGTTGTGGGTATTTATTCACATTTTAAAGAAGGGAGGAAACTGTCCTGCTGCTTACGCAGCACCTTTCCAAATGCTATGGTCTCAGCTTAACGTAAAAATCATGGGACAACATCTTCTCCAAACTCCAAGGATTTGCTTGTAGGCTATGTGTAATAATGCTACTTACTGCAATCTCCCAAACATAATTTGTTTATCTGCAAAGCAATGTGGTGATTATCTTTTTACAAAGTCCTCATATTTGTAGATTAATAACCTTAATTTTGAGATTAATAGGAATTTTACCTCAGCCACGTTGCAGTAAACTGTTCATTAACTTAATGTTTCAAGACAACTTCTGATTAAACCATCACGCACATACTCATAATGCATAAATTCATGCTTTTATTCTACTAAATTTAAAACAGATTTTTCACCTAAAATACAGTATCAGATCTCTATAATTTGACTAGAGTATTGCAAATATATTATGCTTCAGATGTTAACTTTCCAGACTAAGAAAAGGAAAACATGACTTACCTGGAGTCAGTATGTCAGTATTTTCAGCAGCATTTAAATCACATGTTAAATGAAATGATCTAGCTACAAGAAACACTTAAGAAATTAGCAGCAAAGTAATAATTTTTAGATTTATAAAAGCATAAGCATGTAAATAAGTCTTTCCTTATTCGTTACTAATTACAGAGAACTCTAACTCCGTATTTAATCATTCACATCTATGCTTAGTCCATTTTACATTCCTTTCATACTGAATCTACATGTAAGGGGATTTTTTTCAAATAACTTTGGACATTTATGATCAAATTTTTAAACTTGATACATAAAATTCCATTGTTACATCCATATTCAGCAAAGCAGAAGACTTAAATGCGTGCCTGAATGTTTGTAGTAACACTGTGCATGGTTTCGTAATTTACAGTCATTTCAACAGTCGTGGCAAGAGTAATGCATTACACTTCCACCATAATTCTAGTTACAGCTGCACATGTTCCCAAGCACAAATATTAAATCTGCCAAAAAGTGTGTTTTACAAATCAACCCTAACTGGAAAAATACAAATGCATTTCTATTTAGAAACATGATTTCACTAAAACCAGATAATGTAGTAGTCTCTTTTGATTCAGTATGTGAATGTGCTTGCACAGGACTCACAGGAATCAAGTTCACTTCCATCTATTACATCAGAAGACTTAAACCCATGTATTATTCTGAGAGACACCTAGCCACTATCCTGAGCTAAAGTGGACTCTCTTGGGTGGTGTTTATTTAACATAAATACGTTTTGATAGAAACAAATAGTTGGGCTTAACTTTTCGACATCCTAACAGCCTGACACTGCACCAGTCACTAGGTGTTTTTTTAACCTATTCCATTGTGTTTAAAATAATCCATCAGCCCCTGAGAAAATGAGCAAAATATGATTTTGGTACCCTAGTCTGGAGGTAGGAATGGGGCTTCATTTCTTTTGTTTAATGTATGTATTTATTTTCAAAAAGGAAGAACCAAGGACATAGGAAGGGAAAACATGAGAAGAAGAGAGAGCAAGAACTTATTGTACACCTGAAGAACTTCTTCCTTTCCCTTCCCTTCCCTTCGCTTCCCTTCCCTTCCCTTCCCCAAGGTTACCTGCTGACGGCACCAGCATCGCACTGTGCGACACCACAGGCTGCCAATCTGCACCAGCCCAAGAGACCGCAAATTAAAATATACCATGTTAGCCGCTGCCTATTGCCTTGTTAAAACACACAGTGAGATACCTCACCTGAGCAGTGNCCTGCCCTGCCCTGCCCTGCCCTGCCCTGCCCTGCCCTGCCCTTTCCCAAAATCCTCAAAAATCAACTTATAATAGAAGACATACAATGATTAAGTTCCTTGATGATCCTTGTAGGTTTATATTTGCTTTGCTAAGCCACAAGGCTTTAGGGTTTTCCATCACTTCTAAGAGGTAGCTTCACCAACAGTGACACAAAACCCAAGAACTACTTTGCCAAATGAGATCCACTGAGAGGTTTGCTTTAGATTATCTTTATTTTATAGGTGTTCTGGTGGCATGGGGTAATTTCTCATGCATCATGAAATTTTAATTTGGTTACGGAAGAGGTTACAGAGAGCTGCATCATAGAAAGCTGAATCTAGTTAATTTTTGCTCCAAGAGGGTAGCTGGAGTTTGAGAGCTGCTTTGACTGACATTACATGATCTGTAAGTTTTTTCTAAAATACATGTCATTTAGCTGATATGTTGAAAAGCAACATCTTCACTAAATAATTCAGAGAAGCAGACCCTTGTCATGTAACTAGCTTATTCAGCACAAAGACCTTGAAGGGTATTTCACTAAAAGACAACACACTGGAGAATGGAATATCAACCCTCTTTAATTAACACTAGCCTTGTTAATTCCAGAAGAAATTACAGAAGGATCCAGAGGCTGACTGGGCATACTCTGGAGTTTTGTCTGTATCAGTCTTGAAGACAACAGACAGCAAGAGCAAAGACACCCAGGCTGTGCTCTGCTGGTATTCCTGAGCCAATCGCTCTGATAAGATACTGATAAGAACGCTATGGGACCTTGCTTGCTAATATTAGCTATGCGGCACCCTTTCAGTTAAAGCATTTTATCAAAAAGAAATGTTGGGAATTATTTTTGTCTTGATTTAGAGGGCTACCTGGCATAGAATGGCTTTTTTTGGAAGGGACCTTAAAGATCATCTAGTTCCAACCCTCCTGGCATATGCAGGGACATCTCCCATTAGACCAGATTGCTCAAAGCCTTGTCCAACTGGGCCTTGAACACTTCCAGGGATGGGGCCTCCACAACTTCCCTGGGCAACCTGTTCCAGTGTCTCACCACCCTCATGGTGAAAAATTTTATCCTGAGATCTAACCTAAATCTATCCTCTTCCAGTTTGAAGCCATTACTCCTCGCCCTATCACTACACACCCTTGTAAAAAGTTCCTCTCCAGCTTTCTTTTACGCCCCCTTTAAGTCCTGGAAGGCTGGTCTAAGGTGTCCCCGGAGCCTTCTCTTCTCAAGTCTGAACAACCCCAGCTCACTCAGCCTGTCCTAATAGGAGAGGTGCTCCAGCCCTCTGATCATCTTTGTGGCCCTCCTCTGGACTCACTGCTACAGGTCCATGTCCTTATTATGTTGGGGGCTCCAAAGCCAGGTGCAATACTCCAGGTGGGGTCTCCCAAGAGCAGAGTAGAGAAGGAGCATCACCTCTCTTGACCTGCTGGCCACGCTTCTTTTGATGCAGTTGGCCTTCTGGGCTGCGTAGCAACAGTCCTTGTGGACACACAAAGTGCAGTATCCCAGCCATCTCCTTCACCTGGCAAAGGGCCCAGAGAGATGCATGCTCTTCAGCGTCACTTTCACAGTTGTGGTTGAAATGCGTCTTTCACAACTTCGTCCAACTTTTGCTTTCCTTTCCTGTGCTGGAAAACCTGAATAGCTAGTCAATAACTAATGTGCTTATGGCAATATGACACTAAACAGAACTGTAGCACAGGAAGCTTAAAATTCAGATACAGGTGAGATTACAAGGCTCAGTTAGCTAAAGACACTGAAGTACAGGATTATTTTTTTCCAGTGCAGCTTGTTGCATTCAGGCGGAATAAATCACTAGTGACTGTAAAGAAAGTGAGCAGATTCTCAGTCCAAAAATCTTTTCACTGGCCTTCTTAAAAAGCTTATAACTGACTGCAAATAAACTTTGCACATTGTCTAGTATGTTGCTTTTTCTGGAAAAGGCTGCTTTCCAAGACATATGCACAGTTACTCAGGCACACTCATATTGATTCGATGAATTATCTTGGAGGGAAAATTAATGATAGTTTGATAGTCACCTACGTAGTAGCCAAATGAAAAGAGCTATATCTCAGAGAAAAATGTGTTTCAGAAATTGATTTTATTTTGATCAATAAGTAGATTTCTGCAAGTCAAGTACAAGATCAGATGGCCGCATCTGTATCGCAGTGGCTTTCATCACCAATGTATTGTATATTATACAAATTCCAAGTAAGTTTTCAACAAAAAAGAGAATTTTAAAAAGGCATGTCTTCACACAAATAAAAAAAGAGTTTTTAATCTGAATACCATTTTTATAAAACACGTAATCAGTTTTGGTGATCACAATCTACTATGGAATAAGTGGAATAAGTAGAACTGATGAGTGTTTTCAGCAAGAACATATTTCAGCAGCGTTATTTTTAAACTAATGTCCAAATATCAGAATGACGAAGTGTACATAGGGTGAAAAATATTATTATAACATTTCTTAAACTTTTTCCCAGTCTCAAAGGACTCTGGTTCTCCTTGGAGAATTGTAAAATTGAAGTTGGACTTGACAGCAATTTCTATTTTGTGCAAACTGGCTTACCCATCTCTGGAATATGATAGGATATAGTTGGAAACTGAAGAAGGGAAAAAAAATCAATATGAAATAAATGTAATGGAGTAATTAATCACCGGATTAACTACTGCCAAGTTGTATGTTAAATTAATTCGGACTTAAGGATTTTGAAACAAGATTAAAAGTGTTTCTGAGAGTTACAAACTAGTTCATCCACAAGTAATTGAGCTCAATATTGTTCAATTGGCAATAAGGGGAAGGACCCTACAGAGGTGTGACTGAGATGTTTGAAAAGTCATGAAAGGATCAGCTGGGTCCAGAACCTTATTCACCAAATCTTGCCGTACTGGAAGCAAGGGGAAATTGCCAAAAGTAGAAAAATTAGCTCAAAACAGCTGTAGATGCAAAATGTTTCTTTACAAAACAAATGATGATATGAAATTTGCTTTCATGGAAGCTGTGGAGGCAGATAATAACAGAATATTCAGAAAGGGATTAGATAAACTCATGGGAAACACTTCCATGGACAAATACTACAGGGAATAGGAGGGATGTACCTTCTAACATGCATAATCCAGCACTCGCAGATACTAGCAATGTATAAAGGAAGACACTGCAGACAACAGGCAGGAACTTGTGCTCCCCTTAGAGAGCACATGCCACTGCCACTCTCACAGGTGAGACGGGGGGGAGGAACTGCCAGTCCACGCCCATTGCATCTGTATGTTCTTGTGATCCTACAAAGCTTAATCAAAGCTGTGTTCCATAAAAATAAGAGGTATACACAGAATACCTTGGCAGACTTCCAAGAAGGAGAAACAGCCGTGAATAGAGGAGCCAAGGCAGCATATAGATAACATACAACCAGGGAATGCCCGTGGACAGGAACCACTTATTAATCATAGAATAACTTGGGTTGGAAGGAATCTTTAAAGGTCATCTAGTCCAACCCTCCTGCAACAAGCGGGGACATCTTCAACTACATCAAGTGGCTCAGAGACCCTTCCAAACCAACCTCGAATGTTTCCAGGGATGGGGCATCTACCACCTCCCTGTGCAACCTGTGGCAGTGTTTCACCACCCTCAGCATAATTTTTTTTTCCGTATATCAAGCTGAAATCTACCCTACTTTAGTTTAAAAACATTGCCCCTTGTCCTATCACAACAGACCCTGCTAGAAAGTTTGTCCCCATCTTTCTTATAAACCTCCTTTAAGTTCTGAAATGCTGCTATAAGGTCTTCCTGGAGCCTTCTCTTCTCCAGCTTGAACAACCCCAATTCTCTCAGCCTGTCCTCACAGGAGCGGTGTTCCCCTCAGATCATTTATTTATACAGTTCTGTCTCCTCTCTCAATACTTCTGTGCTTCCCTATCATTTCTCCTTCTTGTTCAACTGATATGCACTGAGACAGGTTAACTTTTATAAAGCTTTTTTTTGACCTTACAATGATTTTTTTGAGTCAGTAATATGTTTTTGGAGGGAAGAAGGCCATGTAGGAAGCTATTGGATTAGGTTGATTTTTCTTCCTGGTGTTTTTTTCTTTTGGGGGTTTTGAGGGGCGTGTTGTTTTTTTTTAAAGAAGCTAGGCTATGTGCTGAATTCAAAGTCTTCATGGAATAACTATGGAACTTCAAACAACTGAAATAAAGTAATCTTAATGAAAACCTTAAATGTTCTCTCAGACAACCTGACAGAATTCTTCCTCAAAGTTCAACATTATTGATAAACATTTTTAATAAACTCACTCAAAAAGTCATGAATATGTAGCTAATTTTCCACCCTTCTTCAAAGACCTTAATGAGTGCAGAAATTACAAGTCCTTTTATTACTATTATCATGAATCAAATAAGAACACCATAAAATACTCCCCACAGCTTAATCTCAGTCAGCAGTCTTGCAGTCAAATTATCTTAAAAAGAAAGTCTTCTGTGTTCCCTTATTCCAAACACAAAGAAAAAACACTAGAGACTATTGGTTTGTCAGTAGGTGGCATAAATTATTCCTGACTGCCCACTACAATCACAGGGCTTTATAGAGTTCCTATTAAAAACAATAAGAGGTTTTCTATCTGCCACAATGGAAGAAGGATTGGGGTGGTATTTTGTAATAGGGGGCCTCATGTGTAGAGTCACAGTAATTTATAAATCATTGCTACTGAACAAAATGAACACAAAATGTCATCCCACAGCACTAATGGTTTTCCAGCAGTTGGCCAACGATTTCCTTCATGAAGAGAAGGGCTGAACAAATGAGTCTCACACATGCAGTAGCTTTAGTATCAAGCCTTATCCAATGATGCCATTTGAAGTATTTTAACTGTTTTTGTTTCTCCTCTCAATTATCACCATACAAAGATGACGGGTGATTGCTAGGCAAGCTGTAAACAGCTGCATTCTCTCCCTCATATTATCTGCCACTGGTTAAAGGAGGCGAAATAGTACAGTAGCATCCTTCCATGGGGAGAAAGCTGCCATGTTTTGCCACCTAGCTGCATCTCTATCTTGCCTGTATCTCTCACTTCCTTGCTTCATAGTAGTCAGATATTAACAAGGAGTACAAATCTCAGTCTACTCAGTGTACCACAACTCCTGGTTAAATGGTTTTTCTGTCCTTAGCATGGCAACTTGTACATGGTTGTTTTTTGGTTTGGGTTTTTTTTGTTTTGTTTTGTTTTTGTCTTGGGGTTAAAAAAGTGCTAATGAAAATTAACAACATGGAAGTCCCAGAGATAACTGATTCCTTATTCATGCTAAGGTGCCTTCTTGTATCCCTTATAATGCTCATTTCTGTCCATTTTTACTGTTTGAGTAGGTGATGCCCTCCAGCACTAATGAACTCATGAAGGAAAATAGGAATAGAGCTAAAAGACTTTTATTCTTTTGGGCATACATGATACTTTTGAGTGCTGGGCTTCTCAGTAAGAAAAGACACTGCCCAATCAAGTGTAGGCTCGGCACCTAATGGGAATGGTAGCTCCCTTTTCCCTGAAAAAGTGCTAGTATAGCAAATTCCATGCAAGAAGAGAGAATAGAGGAGAAGAAGGCTTCTTTTGCATACTCCCAAGCCCTCTGCACTGACCCAGAGACCCCCTTTAACACCTCTCATTTATAAAGCTATTTAGGTTAATGTACCACTGAGAATTCATTAGTGGAGGCAGCACAAACAGAAAGAACTGCAGGAAGGTCTTTGTTCAGGAAATCAGAGAGCGTCAAAAGTACCTGGAGATTTACAGGAAACAAAACCGTTGCTAAAGGAAGGTATTGTAAGATGAAAGGACGTGTTTGTCGTGATGCATCAGGGAAGAGAACAGGAAAAAAGGTTCTCTGTCTTTTCTTTTTTTTTTTTTTTTTTTCCCCCCCCCCCCCCCCCCCATCTCTTTCAAGTCTCTAAAACAGTGTTTACAAGATTGTAGAGGCTCAAAATTCCCTCATTCTTACTGAGCTCTGCACTTCATACAAATCAATGAAGACTGCTATGAGACTCCATGACTTCTTACTTGCCTTGACTGCTCAGCATACCTCTGGGGCTTTCTGTCTGAATTTCAAGGCAGTCATTTGTTCATTTGGTCCGTCTAAATCACTTAGCTAAGACAGACTATTAGGTCTCCCTAAAAGTATTGTCTTTTTTGGCTCCTAGACTCATCAGTCAGGAGAACAAAATAGGTGCAAACTTGATTATTTTCCTTTTTTTCATCCTTCAACAGAATACACATCCCTTCTACTGGCATTAGGAGATCTTACTGGACGTGCCTTTCTTCATCTTCTCATACTGCTTCAAATATGCCTTAAAACTTGCTGCCCATAACAGGTTGCGTTACAGAGGCATAGCTCTTTAGGTAGAATTGTCTCACTCCAGCAGCCTTCAGTATGGAAAGCATGGAAAAAAAGGGCAGGGATAATTAATTTATACCTTTTCTTTCTTCCATCAGCAGCACATTATTAACAGCAAGAAAACTGTGGTTTATTAAGGCTACATTTATATACGAGCAGATCATTGGGGAGTTTCTCTTGCATGTTTCCTCCTGAATTAGTTGCAAACTGAATGCTGAGTTTCCTAAACTCATTTGAACCAGATAAGTATAACTGCTTAAAATAGACAGGAAACATTCAAGGGATAAGTAAATCCCCACCACCTGTGTGTCATTCTGACTCATAGCCCCAGCAAAGCAAACACTGAAGTCAGCGAGGGCCTTTCCAGTGACACAAGCGAGTTTTACATTTGCCCATCTGAGCTAGAAGAGTGGAAAATCTTCATGATGCTCCAACCCACGCATCTTCATGTCCCTATGGGCAAGATCAGCAGGACACATGGCACAACTCACAGAGACAGAAGAGGAAGGTTACAGGGGACATTGCATGTACGGGAGATTTCAGGCTCCCAAGGAGTCCCGCTGTTCTCTCTCAATGTTGCCATGCATTGCAGGGTAGCCTGGCAGTATCAGTCTAAGTAGGTCCTCATGGGTTTTTTCCTCCCACAACAGAGATCCAGTTTATTCCTCTGCCCACTAGGCAGAAAGGAGAACGGCTACAACACAATAGCTGTGCTCAACCTGCTAATGACCACGTATGCTTTGAAAGCCACAGGTAACCCATACCTCAGCTCAAAAACTCAGTCTTATCCTGCCATTTGCCTTCCCTTCAATCTGCTGCTACCTTAGAGTGAAAATTTGGAGATCATGAGCTCCTAAGTTGTCTTGGTTCCAATGAAACTAGTGCAATTGTGTTTGTTTACATACTCTCTGAATATGACCACAAACTATTAAATCAAGTTTCCCTATGTGGCTGTAACAAATACTAATAGTGGGACTGTGTCTGCATGGAGTGGACTAAAATCCTGGCGTCATGCTGAATCAAACTAATCAGGGTGATGTTACTGCTAAGCCTATGGGTGTAATGAAGCAAGAGAGAACATAGAATTGCTCCTCACAATGTTGTTTTGGGGGTTTGGCTCCTCAGCCCTATAGTCCTTTTGAAAATACAGTTAAATTCACACAAATAGTATTCTGCATACTATTAGCCAGGAAGCTTGTAGATTAAATCCATTGTGATGTTTCCACAATCTGGAGGTGCTACGAAAAGCGAACAAGCATCTGTAAGTATGAATTTTGCATTACCGAAAGTTCAATTAAACAAAAAGTCTTATTTTTCACAAATTCAGTCATATGGTAGATTTTGTTTTTTCACTATCATTTAAAAATTATAGGGGTCTGATAAACTTAGTGAAATCAACAGATAAAGTCTGTTCCCATGAGCTCTGGATCCCAGCTGTAATGTTTCTCTCTAAATTGGAGAGATATGGATTTGATGGGTAGACTGTTCAGCAGATGAGGAATTGGTTAGACAATCACATCCAGAGGGCAGCAGTCAATGGCTCAATGTCCAGATGGAGATCAGCGATGAGTGGTGTCCCTCAGGAGTCCATACTTGAATATCTTCATAAATGACATAGTGGGATCAAGTGTACCCTCAGCAAGTTAGCAGACAAAACCAAGCTGAGTGGTGTGGTTGACACACGTGAGGGATGTGACACCATCCAGAGGGATCTGGACAAGCTCCAGATGTGGACTCATGTGAACCTCATGAGGTTCAACATGGCCAAGTGCAGGGGCCTGCACCTGGGTCAGGGCAACCCCTAGTGCAAATACAAGATGGGGGATGAAGGGATTGAGTCTAGTCCTGCTGAGAAGAACTTGGGGGTACTGGTGGATAAAAGGCTAGACATGAGCCAATAATTTGTGCTCACAGCCCAGAAAGCTGACTGTATCCTGGGCCATGTCAAAAGAAGTGTGGCCAGCAGGTATAAGGAGGTGATTCTGCCCCTCTACTCCACTCTAGTGAGACCCCATCTGAAGTACTGCATCCAACTCTGGAGCTCTCAGCACAGGAAACACATGGACACGTTAGAGTGGGTCCAGAGGAGGGCCACGAAGATGATCAGAGGGCTGGAACCCTTCTCCTGTGAGGACAGGCTGAGACAGCTGGCATTGCTCAGCCTGGAGAAGAGAAGGATCCGGGGAGACTTAAATGTGGCCTATCAATATTTGAAGGGGATTTATAAGAAAGATGAGGATAAACTCTTTAGGAGGGTCTGTCGCAATAGTACAAGGTGTAATGGTTTTAAATTAAAATAGGTGTGGATTTTGGCTCAATATAAGGAAGAAATTTTTTATACTGAGGGTGGTGAAACACTGGCAGAGGTTGCCAGAGAGGTGGTAGATGCTCCATCCCTGGAAACTTTCAAGGTCAGGTTCAACGGGGCTCTGAGCAACCTGATGTAGTTGAAGATGTCCCTGCTTATTGCAGAAGGGTTGGAACTAGATTATCTTTAAGGTTTCTTCCAACCCAAACCATTCTATTCTAGTCTCATGCAGACTTCTCATGGCAAGTACTTGACAGGCAAAAATAGTTCTAGTCTTTCCTGCTACTTGCATATCATTTGGAAAATCAGCCTCTTCTAATTTAGTTAGAAGGTCATACTTGACAAATGACAATTTTTCGTATGTATGGCTTTACTCTTATGGTTTTCAAAGCAGTTTCTCTCCAGTGATGGTTAGTCCTACAAAAAAATTTTTGCTGCTACATCATTGTTTTGTGTGTGAGTAATCATTCCGTCTTTTATTAGTATCAACAAAACATGAACGTGACTTTTAAAATTATTTTAAGGACAATTGATATATACCTTGTACAGGCAAAATAAGAAGCCATGCAAATTCTCACACCTGAGAACTCTCATGCATTAGCATGGTTCATTTGGAGTCATAACACACATTGTTATACAGAAGGCATATGACAAATACCTAACTCAGAAAGCTGACAGCAGCAAAATTGTCTGGAAACTAGAAAACTAGTATTTGCTTAGCCACGTAACATTTGATCTGAATCAAAGAGGTTTTGTGCCTCAAACCTGCTAAAGCTTACAGATGTTACAGCTTACTTTCCCTCTCCTGGAGTTACAGTATCAAAGAATTTTTGCTGCTATATCCACTTTTCATAGTTGATGTGATAGGTACTGTGACATTCAGTGTGTTTTTTTTTCAGTGACTGAGCCATCTCTAGAGAAAACACTATGTAGGCAGTTAGAAGGACCATGATCAGTTTATAAAGACAGCACGATCTTAATGTATCAATGTAGAAATTATTTTAAATCTCTGAAACATAATCCCTTACTACAGTGGAAAATTCTACGAGAGAGGTTAAAGTATCCATGCATGTGGATGGGAGCTCTACACATATCCATGTGTATGGATGGGAGCTCTACAATGTGCATTTCACCCAGAAATTTTCCACTTAAAAAACTGGCATTCACCATAGCTATCACATTATGGTCAACATGCAGTACATGACAAGTTTATTAATCATAGCTATAGCTGTTCTTACACGTAACCAGAATGGCAGAGAAACAGCCTGGCCTGAATAAAATGCATGAAAATTGCTTTGGCATCCTGGCTTTTATTTTGTAGTGATCTTGGTGTGGTTTATTTTTTCTTAAAAGCTAACAAAGGATACATAAAAGAGTTGCTTCTGCCACTGGAAGTAAAGGAACAGAATATGTTTTGGACGGATAAGATAAATGACACAACCAGTTATTATCTACTCAGAAAGAAGCTCAACAGCTAATACAGCTAGAACAAGGAGGACCCTGAATTTAACTTCACTTTTACACTTCCCTCTTGGATATTATGGCAGCTAGGGCTGAAGTTCAGCTGGGGCAGAATTTTGAGTGGTGCTGGGATGGTTTGAGTAATTTTGTGTACAGTCTGCAACTGTGAAAGCCAAAAATCAGAAAGAGGACCATGAGTTCTGTCCTGCTCTCTCCTTTCTTCTGTCCTGCTTTCTTCTTCTTCTCACAGGTGTACCTGCAAAACGGGACAGAGAACCACTTTGTAGGCTTTGTGTCCCTAGAAGACTCTGCTTAATAAGAAAATCCACATCTTTCTGACTGTTTTGCACTGCTTCAGCCAAACAAAATCATTTCCCTTCCTCTTCCATTGTGCCTTTTCTCATTTGTTTTCATGGCACTTCCTTTCTTCAAGGTCCAGTCCCCTGCTGTGCTCACTGTTCTCTCTGCTTTTCCCCTGTGTTTTCCTCCCCGATGTTTCTCCATTCATCTATTCACTTGCCTTACTGAACCCTTATGTACCTCCTGCTGTCTCTGATACCCATTTATTTCTCCCATTCTTCCTCAATATACAGGGGATTATACAACAGGTTTGCAAGAAAATATTCATATAGACAAGAGTACTAAAAGACATACCATTCCTAAAATACAAAAAGCCCACTGGCTGACAGTAACAGAAGAACTCCTTTTCAGTGTGGGGTTTGGTGCTGTGTACTGAAGTGTTTTTTCCACAAAAATAATCTTTTTCCACTGCAAAAAATTCCAGAAAAATCCCTTAAAACAATGTATGTTCTAAAACCATGATGTCATACATGAATTGTTCAAATGTTATTAATTATTTAGGAGACTTTGAAAGTTCAGAGAGGAATTCACAGGCTTCTGTCACCTCACTATTATGCAAGTTCCAATTTAATTATGGCTGATCTCTTTTTGTACTCATTTAGTCTCTAAGGCAGGTAACTGGTTTTCAATTTGTTTCTGACTTGTTATCAGAGAGGTTTTACAGAGTCTTTGCCATTTTTTCTTCATTTTATAATGTATTTGATTTATAATTAATATTTTGTGTTTATTAGATCCTGAGCCATTTTTTGCATTTTTAAAACTGTCAGGGATATTTCAGTCTATGATATTGCACTCATTTTTATTTCTCTCCCTTTCACTCCAGTCTTGGTATAGGTTAAATTGGAATACCTCTGATGCGAAGTTTTTCATTAAAACATTCATTTTCAACCATACCTAGAAAATAGTTATGGGTTTACTGTATGACTTTGGAAGAGATCGTGAAAAGCTTTCTTTGCTGGGCTTGACAGAAGCCTCATGGGGCTGCAGCTGGTATGAAAGGATAATGGCTTGGCTTTTATGAAATTCCCCCTTTTTATGCTCTAAATAATAAATCGTTGCCTAGTGCTGGGCTTGAAGGAGATGAGTGTGTGTTGTGGGTTAGCCCCAGGTGGCAGTTAGGACCATGCAGCTGCTCACTTGCTGCCCCCAGTGTAGATGAGGAAGAGAGTCAGAAGAATAAAAGTGAGAAAACTCGTGGGTTAAGAAAAAGACAGATTAATAGGTAAAGCAAAAGCCACATGCACAAGCAAAGCAAAACAAGAAATTCATTCACTACTTCCCATTGGTAGGTGTTCAGCCCATCTGCAGGAAAGCAGGGATCCATCATGCATAATGGGTACTTGGGAAGACAAACGCCATCACTCTGAATGTCTCCCCTTCCTTCTTCCCACAGCTTTATACACTGACCATGACATCACGTGGCATGGGATATCCCTTTGGTCCGTTGCGGTCAGCTGTCCCGGCTGTATCCCCTCCCAACTTTTTGTGCACTCCCATCCCTCGCTGGTGGGGCAGTGTGACAAGCAGAAAAGGCCTTGACTGCTTAGCAACCAGTAAAAATATCAGTGTTTTACCAACACTATTTTCATCCCAAATTAGTCTCTTCTCCCACTTAACAGGCAATAGGACAAGAGGAAATGGCCTCAAGTTGTACCAGGGGAGGTTTAGACTGGATATTAGGAAAAAATTCTTCACTGAAAGGGCTCTCAATCATTGGAACAGGCTGCCCAGGGAAGTGGTGGAATCACCATCCCTGGAGGTGTTTAAAAGACAGGTAGACGTGGTGCTGAGGGACGTGGTTTAGTGGAGGACTTGGCAGTGTTAGGTTTAATGACTGGACTTGATGATCTTACAAGTCTCTTCCAACCAAAACAATTCTATGATTCTATGGTTCTGTAGCACTATACAGCACTATACATTTTATGCTAGTAAGAAAGTTAATGGTATCCCAACTGAAACCATGACAGTGTGGAGCTGGTTCTTTCCTGGGCTGGTGGAGGATACAACCATACAGTCAGTTACACTGTGATTACCAGAAATAATAGCTCAGCAAAGAAATATTTTCAGTATATACTGCACACTGGGATCAACCAGGTTGGAGAGTCTCCTCCTTACCAGGGAACTGCCCCAGCAGACTAACGTTACTCTGCACTCCTGCTGCTTCACATTTCGGTAGCAGTAGGAAATGTTTTGTGGTATTTAAGCATGAATCAAACCAAGGAGATCTGATTTTCTGAACCCACTCTTACTTATGTATTCCACTAGGGCTGGACTGTCCATAGCCAGGTAACAAGTATTAATTACAACATTTGTTCCGTTGGGCGCTTGGACTGCCTGCCTACAGCTCGGTGTTGTATAAGAGGCACCAGGCTACAGCTTGCAGATACAAGCTTATGCCAGGTGCCACATGGACAGCTATAACCCAGTCCTAAAATATTGTCTTCCTTCTAAGAAAAGGGCATGATATCATTGGAAAAAAAAAAAAGCAGCCATTAACTTTTCTGCATACTGTCTCCAGAAAGCATCAAGTTACCTTTGTTGGTGTTTCCATCAGGGAATATCATCAGTTGGAGATTGATGTCCTTCAGGTCTCTGAAGATCTATGAAGAAAACTGCCTGCTGGTCATTCTGCACAAACGTAAGACAAAGCAGTGAAGAAGAGAGCAGCTTTAGTGCTTGCCTCTAGTTTGACATCAGCAGAAGTGTGGAGCAGCAGAAGCAGGGAGAATAGAGGGTCAGCAGGGAGAAAATGCTGATGAGAAACAGAGCAAGCAACTCAAGAGAGCAGAAAACAGCAGGGCGGAGGGAGACTGGATGCAGAGACAGAAAGGACGAGGGATGCTAGAGGGATGAGAGGCCCTGGAGGGTAGGTGAGGGAAGCTCCTTGTTTAGCTCTGGGCTACATGAGATGGGTGGCATGTGTGCACCAGGCAGACAGATCCCACGCCTCATGTACTTCCAAGTTTTAGGAACGGGGCTTCCAGAGTAGGTTCTCTACTTTGGCAACAGGGAACAGAAGGTTTCTTCAAAAGCCTCAGTGGTGACCTTTTTTGCCCGAGTTTAGACACCTGGGCTATTTGTTACATGTGGCAGACAGGATTCCCTGTGTGACTTCTCTCCATTGGCAGACTGGAGAGGGAACATAGGCACTTACTTCATTAAGGACCTAAAATTTCATCACAAATTACATGCCAAAGCTAAGCACGCAGACTGTCACACAATGACATTTAGAATCTAGCTAGCAGGTTTGCTCACAGCTGAGATAATCTCTTTTTTTTTTTTGAAGACACACAGAGGAAGGCAAATATTCCTAAATTTCTCCAGTAAAAGCAATTTGTTAAGTCCCAGATTTCAGCTTTCATCTCAGCCACTGTCTGTTATGAGCACACTTCACTCTGGGATGAAGTGTTAGGATTACAATATCAAACATGTATAAAGGGTATGGGGCAATGCATCATGTGGTTTCTTTCCTGTTAATTCAAAACTATTCCTAGTACTAAATGAGAAGGGTTCCTGCAGGGATTAACAGAATAGAAAAGAACGCGCTTTCCTATGCCAGAGGAACCACAGTCCCAGCTTCTCAAGTCCTAGACCTCACTAACATGGCTTCCCATTTTCCATGTGTCTCCCTTTCAGTCAGGTGTCAAATAACTATTTCTCCTGCCAAGGCTATACAGGTTGAGGCTATACAGTTCATACAGATCAGCCTGAGGGAAGAAGAGTAGAAAAGATGACCGTACTAAGCACTAGGAACAGAGGGTGAACAGGCACAGGTTTTTCTGTCATTCCTGTTTTCTTCACTGCTTTCTGACCACCAAAAGGGAAGATGTTCCCATTTTGCTGCTGTCACAGCCTTCCTCTACTTGCTTCCGTTCACACACGTGCAGATGTTGGAAAATCCCTTAATTCCTATTAAAAAACACACATGATGAGGGAAGTTATAATCAGAGGCACTTCTCTCCTCAGTCCATTTTCTCAGGGAAGCAATTCACCAGGAGGGGTGTTTGCTGTCCTGTGCTTTGTTCTGTATCTGCTGTGAAGACAATCTCCCCTCTCTCTGGGAATTGTAGTCTCACTTTTCCATAAGTCGGCAATAAAATTCCTATGAGGTTTCTTTCTGTTCCCAAATTTTTGCCTTAATGTTTCGAATGACTCACACCAATACAAATTACTATGAAAGGAAGCCAGGCTTCTTATATGTATCAAACAGTCACTATAAGAACTTCCAAGTATTCAAGAGATAATAACAAAGCAAATCTACTTTAAGTCTGGAGTTTAATACACAATTAAATTTGGTTAGTTTAAAGAAGTCCAATTCCTTATTTTTCTGAAAATTGAAGGCATTTAGAGATCATTGTGCAAAGCAGCACTAAACTTGTGTTGTACAATACAACATAAACAGACAAACCAAAGCAAAATTAGGCAGGTCTGACAACTTCCTCCTTTCATAAAAATAAATGTCTTAATCATTACTTTGAAATTAACATGTTTCCAGATATATTTTAAAAATCACTAGCAACTCTTTTCTTGTTAAAGCTGTCTCTGCTTCCAGGTTCTTACTGTCAGATAAAACCAGAGATAAAACAGGGGGTACCAAAGTCATATTTTTTTGCAGACAGCCACTACACTACCATGCAAAGTCATAAAAGAATGTAACTTTTTTGCTTATTGTTGGAGAGAAAGGTCTCATCATTTTCCATCCATACTCTGGCTATATCTTCTCTCTCCACAAGGAATAGTGTGGGAAAAACAAGTTTATGAAACTGAAAGTGTAATCTCAGAGTGCACTAAGAAGTTTGGTGGATAGGAATGGTAACAACCTTACCTGTCCTTCTGTATTCTTGCGGAAAGCACAATGTCTATGTGTAGTCTGACAGTATATAATGGAGTCAAAAGGCATACATTAATGAAAGTTTCTGATAGCATCATTTGAATGTGGTCATGGCCCGAAGACAGACTTCTATACAGCACAGAATAACAAATTCTATTGAAGTTTTCTGGCTGTGCTTTTGCTAACAAAAATGTTAGCAGTGATATTAACATTGAAAGCATCTCTCTTTTCTAACTCTCCAGTATGTAAAGAAAAAGTTCAGTTGTAATTGAAAAAAACCAGATTTAAATAATGTAGGTAATAACAGGGAATACATCATGAAGCATGGAAGGGATCTACAAAGCTATTTAAAGTTAAGTGATGGAAAACAGGGGTTTTTTTAGAGAAGAGTTTATGCTTGAAACCTGTCAGAGATTTGAAAAGAAGCTACGTGAGATTATTTTGCAATACATTTTCTAGAACTTATCTTGATATGCCTTTAAAAACACACTGGAAAAAGAAAACTGCACATGCACAGTCAGTTTAGACCCCTGTGTTTGAATTGTCTCAATGCAGCTTAAAGAGAAATGAGGCAAGCAATATTAAAAAAAAAAATCCAAACATCTAGAAAAAATGTTCTGCAACAATGATGCTAGGGGCTTTGGTGTAGGTCTTTTTTTAGGTGAATATACGAAAACTAATTACTTGAAGTAACTGATATGGAGTCCATACAGGAAAGGTGACTTTGGACAGAGTCAGAAAGACCACGTGAAACAGAAAGACACATGGTCATTTAACATAAATTCATTTATTGACCCATAAGTGAGAGACTTGCTATAGCATGCTGATCTGTATAATTTCAGTTTGCGTGGGGAAGAAAAAAACCCAAATTTTTTGCTCTTGTACCTGCCAACATTTTAAGCTGTTATTGTATTTCGAAGTATTTTGCTTTTATATGCCTGTCACAGGAGCATTTATCCCCAGTGATGACAGACCTGTTTCACATCTGACATCCAACATCTTTCTAACAGTGCCTTGAAGAATGATTCACGTCAATACTATATGAGATTAGTCAGCTTGACAAATACAGCCCATCTATTCAATGAGTGTCAGAGACTCAGTCCTCTAAAATTCTGGACTTAACAGCTGTAGCCAAGTTTAGAGTGAAGGTCATAAATCTTCCAGGGCTGTGGTGGCTGCAGTTTATTTGACAGCTGCAAGTCACTGAGGACTACACCAAACTCTCAGTGAAAGACTTCTTCCAGGATAGGACTTGGACCAGATCCAAAATCGTACTGTGTAGTTTAATTGAATGAATGAAACACAATGCTGATTTGCCAGCTGTTATATTAGAATCCAGACTTTTAATTCCTTGCTCAGAAATTACTCTCTGCATGCAGGAGGGGCTAAAGGATTGTTCCATTTAACACTCAGTAATTCAGAGCCTATAGGGAACTCCATAGCACACAATGCAAATACTGGGTATAAATACCAAAATATTCCCAAGTATGTAAATTAAACACTTTCAGAAGTTTTTAAAAGTAACACAATCTTAAGACTAAGAATCACATTCTGCAATGAAATGCATACAAAACATACCTGCATATATGCATATGTGTGAACAAATACATATGTTACGAGAGATATTTCAGTCTGGTCTTGGTTTGCTAAGACTTGGCTTCTATTTGTCTGTTCCAGTCTTTGACTGAAAAAAGTGTTAATACTAAATTCTGTTACCTTCACCCTACCCAGTATCATGAATTATAACTGCCAGTGCCCAGCCTGGCATCTTTTAAAATGAGCACTCCGAATTGCTGAAAAAGTGACAGAACCCAGAACAAAGATTTGGGTAGGCAGAGAAACACAGCTTGAAGGCAGATAATGGTGTTGAAATGTAGCTGTCATTTCCAGATGCAAGGATTTGAAAATAATTCTTCACTTACCTGCCAGGATGATTTGGATAAAAGGAGGGAATAATTGTTACTTCTTCAATAAGTGAAGACCTGAGATAAAGGTCTGAGCTCTTAGCTTTTTAGTCTGTTCCTGAAAATGTGGCATTAGAGAGTAGAAATGAACTCTAGGAGTTAGATGCTTTGGCCACGTGGGCAGTCATTTAGATCTTGAATAATGGGTTGCAAAGTCAGGTCCTGAAGAACGCCATTGCTATTGCATTTGATTCAGACAGCAATGACACATTATATAGCCCGTATGTGATAATCAAATTCCCTTTCACAACTGCATATGGCTAGCTACAATACTGTGTAACATCTGAATGAAGACAGAGAAGGAAACTGATTACTAATTGTATATATTTGATATCACTATTGTTCTTGAATTATTAAAATCATCACCTTTAAAAACAAGAAAATATGTTCTCAATGAAAAATTGTAATAAAGGACTATTGAAGTTCATTCGCATGAGTTAGGATGATTAGACTTCCAAAATCTCTTGTGATATCTCATTTCCTAAAGGCAAGAACCCTAGGAATTATTATCTCTTCTTCTTTGGTACTTTCCTGATACATAATTTGTGCAGGCAATGTAATACTTTCATTCCTGACTCTTAGGACTCTCTTTTTTTCATTGAATACAAAAATGTAAATAGAAATCTGCTGACAGAAAAATTATTAGAGTTCAGCAATCAACACCTGCTGGAAAAATATTTCTAAATAATTTGAAAAGGTAGGGAAAATTCTATTTTGCCACTTTAATGAAGTGCAGCAGTGTGTCCAGACTGTACAGACCCAGTGTAACAGACTCTGTCTGTTACTTTTATTATGGTTAACGTTCCATCTGTGAAATCCTAACCCAACTAAACCCAGTGACAAGATATCATCACGAGTTTTTTCTAATTGCTCTTTCCTTACGATAACAGCTATTCCTCAAAGAGTAAAGTGAGTTTAAAGTTTGGTTAACAGCAAAAATATAATAAGTAAACGAGGTCCAAAATAGACCTCATTTGCTGTTGCAAAATGTGCCTGTAGCCAAACATTCAAAGTTTAGGACTGTTGCATTATCTACAAAGCGTTAAGTGCACAGTTGTAAAGCGAACTTCTACACATAAACCCCATAAATTTGACTGAAGGAATATTAAGATTGACACAGAGACAAAATCCAGGATTAAGATTTTATGCCATTTAGTGCACCATCACTTTTTGTGCCATCGCTGCAACATATGCATTATGACGCAGTACTGAATTTCTTACTACTTTGAAGAAACACACTCTTCCTCATGCAGTGAATGAAGTGGTCAGTACATTTATGCAGTGATTTCTGTTCTTCTTGGTTAATATATGTCCCTGACATTTCCCATGCATCATACGCTGCTGAAAAGACAAGAGAATTATTTTTCTCCCTGATATGCCACTTATTGGAGGTCTTAAAAAATATCAGCAGATAGATTTTCACAACTGTTATTGTCTCTGTTTTACAGAGAAGTTAAGCAGAGAAATAACAGCTGAAAGTATGGATGCTCTGAGGAGTATTGCATATGGAACTGGATACTTTTCCATGCAACTGAATCGTCTTCTAGAGCTCCAATGACTATAGTGGGAATTTAGACATTTATCACATGTCTAGACATGTACTTACAGACATGGTCACATAAATAATCTGAAACCTGTATGAAGATATGTCTGCCTTGAGCCAGTGATCAAGTCTCTTATTTATCCAGGGCTAACTAGATAGACTTGGCACACTTTAAGATCATCTGAAGACTAGGCCAAAAGGTAGCAAAGTAGCAAACCCTTCTGACAAAAAAAGAGGTTTTGTGGTCTCTCTCTGTTTTTGAAGACCCTTCCCAAAGATTAATTCGAAATAACAGCACCACTTTCCAGAAGTAGCAATTGCCTTTAATACTTGTTCTGGGTGTCTGTAAAACCTTAGCATGCCCAAGTTTATTTCTATCTGGGAACAGAAAGGCATCTTTCTATAGGGATATCTATAGGAATATCTTGGGTAGAAATATTACAACTGCAGTGATGAAGACTGCAAAATCAAGCCACTAATGAATTAGGAAATTTAAATCTGCTTTTTCAAGGCTAGTAGAAGACACAGATCAGGTCATAGGAAACAAAGATGTACTTTCCCTTCAGATTTGCTTAAATTGTCTTGGGCAAGTCACATAGGAAAGAAGTCCCACCAGTTTGTCTATCTTCAAAATGGAGAAAACAGCATCTTTGGCAAAATACTTGTAGCAGTAACGTGATCACCTTCCAGTGTGGGCACCGAAGGAGGCAGGGCTCTAATAACAATTTTCTTCTTATAGGTAGAGGTGATTTGTTGTCTCCTGTGGTTCAGCCTTCTTCACTGGGTTATAAGGATCACCTGGACGCTCTGCTTTCTACTGACAGGCTCAGAATGCAGCATGAGCAATCTGTTAATGTATAGAATATTACACATTACAACTTCGAAACCGTCAAGAGCAATACTGGATGCCAAGTACTACTAACTAAGAGGTATCACAGTCTATGTACAGACACTTAGAAATTAAAATCAAAGTGGAACTACAAGAGTAGCGGGCAATAACATTCTGGTGCCCATGGACTCAGACATCTCTGGGTACCAATAGGAATAACAATGAGGAACGCCATCTGCTGAGCTCTGAAATCAGCTCTTTATTCATGCTTGGCAGACCTGCAAAAAAAGGAGGGGGAAGGAAGGGGTGTGGGGATTTTCTAGCCAAAATTTTCAGCTAGATAAAGGTAAGCACAGCAGATGTTGTCAGCACTTCTCTCACGGATTTTTTTTTTTGCCCATCCACTGTTTTTCTGTAGAGACTAGAAGCCGTCATTCAAGGGACCCACTGAAATTGCCAGTGATGCTTTCCTAAGCCTGGTACTTTCAGCAATCAGGTATTAACAATACATAAATACGTGCTGCTGTGAAATAAATTTAGATCTTAACAGAACCCAACTGCAATAATTGAGATGGAACTAATGCCTTTTGTGATTTTTGCAGGGTAGGCTAAACTAAATGCTTTACAGAGAAGAGAAGGTGCATCAGGGATATTTCCTCATATAGAAGCATGTAAGTTCAGACTGCGATCATTTTAAACATTAGTCATTGGAACTCAGATAGCTCAGTTCACAAGTGCATAGCACAGCTGATTTGTCAGCCGAAAAGCAAGAGAAAGCTCTTATTGAGCATGTTTTCGACTACCAGTAATATAAAGCAGATTTACAGAGCATCATACAGATTTATAGAGGGTTTCAAATGAACACACAGCACTGAGGCTGTACCCCAGTAAACATAATTTTTGCCATTATTAGTAAAATTCTGCAGGCATTGTGCTGACCTAACAGCTCAAGGTCTAAGGATTTTTTGACCTTGCTTTGGCCTGAGCTGACCTTAGCTTCCTTTAACAGTTGTGCAGTGGTCAACTGACTAATGCCTGTCCTCTTTTAATTTCATTTCTGGGAATATTGGATGTGGCAAAGGCCTGACAAACCTAGGTAGTCATGGTGGGACAAGCAGCAGCCCTTTACATCAGGTAGGGCAGGTGGAGGCTGCCGTGCAGCTTTCACACCTCATCTGGGAACTGAGGAGAAGCGTGCAGATCTTGCTGGCAAAACATGTGAAATAGTACCGAGCAGACCCAAATAACTTCAAGACTGTTACTGACAAGACATGTCTGTATTAACTTGAACAATGAGTACGTATTTTTGTAAGAGGCTTAATAATTTTGGCTTAAAATATTATTTTGACTAAGAGTAGATACTTAGTTTTGGGTATATGGTATGTTCCCTTCTGCTCATAGCAACATTTGCAGTGTATCAAGACCATTTACTACCAAATCTATGCCCTCCTGGACCAGCACTATAAATTTGATTATGAACACATGAACACGTTTCCGCTGAATTGGCCAGAGCATGCAACACAAACTTTATGTTGGATTTGTACTGTTATGCTGGCTTTATGTCAGCTGTGGGAGGAGAGATGACACATGATAAAGCCTGTTAATAGCACAAAGTTAACATACCAGAAGTTCTGCACTAATTTGAACCATCAGAGTAGGCTTATATGGGATCAGCACTTAGGTCCTTGCAGCTGCAACAGCTTGACCTGGAACCTGAAGACAGGCTTTCCTGTATCATAAAATTGTGGCCTCAGAAACTCTGGTGTTGTGGATTTGATTGATATCCTAGCTTATTGCCTTTATAATTCATGTGTTTATATGAAAGAGAACACTTCTTAGGATTCAATAAATAAGGGATATTGTGATGAATACACTGATTGTTTTTCTCCTCCATGCTTACATCAGTCCCTTATCTTCCTTTCTTTCTCTCTTCTCCCCTCCATCTGTGCTTATTCTCCTTGATCTTCCCCTTGCTAGCTCTCTTCTTCACTACTACTCTGTTGTTTATCTCTCCCCCTTTCTCTAGCTTCTTGCCTTCCCTGCTTCTTGATGAGTCTTTCTGCTCTGGCTTTCCTACAACCCACTCCCTGCCTCCTCCTCCTCGCTGATCTCCCTCCCTGTGCTGAGCCCTGCAGGCTGCTCATCAGCAGCTCTCCTTTGCTGAGGAGCAGGGGCAGAGCAGGGCAATGGCCCAGCATGCTGATTCCTGTTTTGAATAAGATGCTCGTGTTTATGGAAATAATTGCTGTGTGGATAGCTTTGCTTTGACTACAAAGCTGTAAGTCGTGCTAGCAGTGTAGCACTTTCAATTTCTGCTAAATGAGTAAATGGGAGGTAAATAATGGAATTTAATTCCATGAATTTAAATATATTGTAATTTGATTGTGTTCAATAAGTACCTGAGAAAAAATGCCTAAGAAGGTAGTAATTATTTGAGAGTGCTTAGGCTGGCAATATAAACATTTAGTCATTTGAAATTAAAAAAACAGGGGCAATAATAAAAAGGAAAAAAACCAAATAATATCCTGCAAAGCAAGGCAGAAACTTTCCATTCACTCATAATCAGACAAGTCAATATTACTTGTCCAGGGATGGAATTTACACCCAGAACAAATGGTTAAAAAAAAAAAAAAATAAGAAAAATAAACCAACAGGAATTGAATTAAAACTGTATTAGATCAGAGTGGGATACTGACCTTGTAAAAGCTTTTCAAGATATCACTTGATGTACTGTTGTATCACTGGATGACTTTTGGATACCTCCATGAAGTGAGCTAATGACTTTAATCGAGGCTGTAAAGCAAAGTCACCCAAAATGTACAGGAAGTTAACATTAAGGACAAGAAGGAATACAAGTTTGGAGTTGTTCAGCAAGAGTTAAAAGGAGATCTTTCTTCTCTGCAATTTTCTCACATGAGAAAAATGGCATTTTAGGATTGCTAATATATCCAGAGGGCTAACAGGGTTAGATTGCCATATCAGCACCAGAGAAGAATAAAATAATGCAATTCTTGCTGAAAAATGTAAAATAAAAATATCTTTATAGAGGACAAACCTTCATTAATATGAAAAAAGATGACATGTCCCAAGGGGATCATTTTGTACTTTGTCTGTGGCTGCTAAAGGAGAGAAAGTACTCAGGATCTCTAATTTCATCCATCCCTTCCCTTAGCAATCAATGAGCTTTCAAATCACCACTCCCCTTTCCTGAGCTTTTTAATCCAGATCATAACTAGAGAATTTCCTTGCTGCCTTAATCTTTCAAGCTTCAGTATGAGATATGCATGGACTCATTAAACTTTGTCAAGCCCCCCATTCCCCCAGACTCCAGAGACCCAACCAAGGCACCTAAACGAGGAGCCAGGTTGTCCTCACTTTCCATTATAGCCTAGGAGAAATACAGGCAGTAACAAAGGTGACTCAGATCTTAAGTAGGCTAAATCTCTTTTAGGACGTCTCTGCAAGAAGCTACAGGGAGACTGTATTCCTAGTTATTGTTCCTAATTATTTAAAATTAGGATAAATTAGGGGTGAAGGAGGACCTGAAATAAACGTGGTGCTGTGCAAAGACGTGTCAAATAAACACGGTCCCTCTGGGATTTTACAACCCACCCTGCTGGGTGATGCAGGTTCGCACGACAGGAAGACCGGGAGGGACGTGTTGTCTTAAGTCCCAATTCAAAGCACGTTGAAATAAACGAGCTCTGATTGATTTCAGGGGGCTTTCGCCTCTGCTCCCCTGCGGGGCATCCGCAGAGGTAAGCCAGCACCTTTTGCTTGTCAGAAGTGAGGTGTGACCGCCTGTCCGACCCCCAGACGTTATCTGTTACGGCTGACACCACTCAGCATGGGTAAAATGTGTTTCTCTGTGAATTTTGCGCTGGCATGTTCCGTTCGCTTCTTCGCTTCCGTGTTGTACTCGCACGCCTGCCTCCAGCAACATCTACGTGCTGCGTGAGCTGGCTGCATATTCTCCTGACCTTACTCAAAGGCAGGAAGCAGCTGCACTGCTGCATCCATGCTGACAGCTTCAGTCTGCGTTTTACAGCTGCTGTCATCTTGCCAACTACTTTTCATCACTCAAAAAAAAAACCAAAAAACACCCAACAAACCAAAAACAAAACAAAAAAGAACGCCAACCCCAACTACATGCCTTATTCAAAACCAAATTATCACAGTTTGGCTCACAACTGGTTTACTGAGCTTGTACAAAACCTTGTGCTTGTGGAGCGCGGGGTAGAACGAGAACAGGGAGACAGAAAAGTAAATGCTTCACAGTTTATTCCTCCCCAGTCTTTTAATTTAAAAATGATAGCACTATTTAAATGCCAGATCTGATCAACCACTGAACTGCAGAGGTGCAAAGAGATGCTAATTAATCTGCAAAACATTTTTTGCTATGGGAAACTTGGTAACATACGTTATTATTGCTTGTTCAGTGCTCATGTTTCTAGTTAGCCTGAGACAGATCAAATTTATATTGGCATGTTTCAGCAAAAATCTCTTAGCCACTTCAGAAAAGACATATAGGATAAAAGCAGATTGTTTGCCCACTTCAGTACGAGCAGGCTTTGCTCTGCTACTTATCAACATTTTCATGCCCGTGATTTTTCAATCTCAAAAAATGTTCTTTTAATGTATTTGTGTGCAGGGTGTGTTTTTTTGTGTAGAAGTCTCTAGGTTTTTAAGAACGTAAACTGTAACAATCAGAACTTTACCAGCTCTGTCATTTGAGGTAACAAGCACTTAGCAATAGCAGCGATTCACGTAGATTTGACAACAGAAAAGAAAATAAGTGGAACTCAAGAAACGTGGATTATACTGAGAGCTGTGCAATGCTAAATAGATATATCCAAGCTAGCAAAGGCACTGGGAAAATGAATCATAATTCTGTTAGTGTGGTACTTTTCCCCGCTTAATTCCTCCTGATGACAAGTGCAAATTAAACAGGGTAAATTTGCACAGAGTTTTGTGCTTGCACAGTTATATTGATTCAGGTATGGAACATATACAAGGCCATGGATTGTGCAGTTGAGATCGATCCTCCTATCAAATTCAGGCTCTGGTAGGAGTTTTCTTCTTGCATACAGGCTTTTCTTCCCATCCCCTTCAAACTTAATTTTATCTGGTCCATTGCAAAAGAGTGTCCCCATTGTAGTCTCTTCCCTACTCTGTCACTGCAGCCTCATTGTAGTCCCATGCAGTCAGACCCATTTCTCCACTTTTTAATGAAAGTGAAATTCTCCTGTCTGAACAACTCTTTTCTCTCCATTTAAACAGCCAGGACCACCACTTGAGCCCACAGCCATGCTGTAACTTTTTGACCATTTCCCTTTACCAATACTGAATCTTGAGTGCCTAGAATTTTTGCCAGATTTTGATTTCATCTAGGTCCTCATCCATGGATCTTCTGCATCCACATCTCTTTTCTGTGTATGTCAACCCTGCCCCAGCATCAGGTCATATCTGCCCACCCAGTTACATTTTGTCCTTTGGCTCACTGATTCCCAACTTGACTCTTATCCAGATGCCCAATCCACTTGCAGCTCCTTCCCCCCCCACCCCCACCCCCATTTGCACAGTAGACTTTAATTTCCTTCTTCTATATTTCCTCCTCTGCTTTCACCCTCAATCTCTCACCCTGGCAAACACAGTATTCCTCCCCCCACTTCCAGTCCCACTTTCCCCACAGCCTGCAATACAAGCTTCCACCATCTACAACCTCACATCTCCTCCCACGCCCCAGGATGCGTTCCCATGTCTGTTCTGTGGTCACCCTTACTTTCCCATGCTATTTTAACCCCTTGGCATATGAATAAATTAGAGTCTTCCTCCAGGTTTCTTGGGCCCAGCAAGAAAGTCACCACCAAGCATACAGGAGACCCTTAAGGTCTGAAACCTGGACTTGGCACAACTACAATTTTAAGCATAGTCCCGTTCAACTTCACGCTAGACCTGCCACAGCTGGGATTTTGGGAGACTTTATCCTGGAAAGCTGTTGCAAGAAGATATCTGTAGGACATAGGCTAACAGTGGTTTTTCAAAGGCCAAAGCTGAGCAGCTTTTTCCAGAGAGAGAAAAGGCACATGCCTGCCAAAACACAGAAATGCATATGTACGTGATGGGTCTTCCAAAAAAAAAAAAAAAAAAAAAAAGGGCAAAAAAAAAAAGCTGAATCTTTTAACATGAGCAAAACAAATGTATTTTTCCATTACTGTTACCAAACCATTTGCGAGTTGATTTAAAAATAAATAAATCTACTGGGCAGAAACAGGCATTCAGCATGGAAAATTTGAGTTGAAAACAGCTAAATCAAGGAAGGCTTGTAGGCAGCTGAAAAAAGTCTTCTAATAGGAAGCATAAGGCATACTGATTGCTAACTGATGCTAACAACCCCAAATCTAGTACTTTTCTGATTTTTTTTTAAATTATTATCTGACACTAAATGCAGGCAACAATCTGAGATGATAACAAGAGGGTGTGAGAGGCGCACATAATGTCATAACTGCTAGGCTTTCAGAAAAGACTGAGGGGAACTGGCTGAAGTAGAAGAGAAGCTTTTCTTTGTAAGAGTATTGATGAAATAGATAAACCATGTACTGAGTCTAATCTGGGAATCTGGAGATGCTCAAATGACTGTCAAAACAAAATGAGAAATAGAGGAGGAAATACTGTTCCAAAGCCTGCTCATTGATTTAAGCATTTTTGGTGCCAATAGGAATAATAACAATGAAAACCATCTGCTGATCTCTGCAATGAATTCTTTATCTATGCTTGAAAGACTTGTGCAGAGATGGGAAGCTGTGTGTAAGGCTGTAGACAAAACAAGGTGTGTGTGGCAGATGTTCGGAGGGTTCCAGTCACAGGAATCCAACTGCCACGTTGTTAAGACCTCTCCAGGGACTGGAGATCAGCTTCTTGTGGAGACACTGTCATCAGAGCTAACAACGCATTTCTAAATCTTGTGGTTTAATTCTTCAACCGTTAGCCAGAAATAAAAATGAGATTCTGAAATGAAAGAGGATTCAAAAAGGGACTTTGCCATAATAATTTAATATATAGTGACCTAAATATAAATTGATGAATAAGCAGAAAATTGATGGAGTATATACTGGACTATTTTTTTCCCTCCTGTGGAAAATTCCATAAATCCCTGATGTCAACTGGTAGGTTTTTTATTCTGTGCACTGCCTCAATCCAAATCAGGCTGCTGCACGCTTACAGCAGTCATGATTCCTAAATATTTTGCACATAGTTGTAGTATAAAGTGTATTTAGGAACAGTCTATTTGCATTCATATGAATAGAGACTTGATCTTACAGGCAGAATGGGGAGAAGGGTGCTGGCCAAACCAAAGGGAAACAAAAACTGAAGATTATTTTATTAGGATGGCAGAGGTAACCTTTACACCACTCCCACATAGATATTCACATGTTGAATAGTCACTGGTTAATGACTTTTGTTCACCACCAGTAATCACAGTGATAGTGTGCGTCAGTAAATAAAATTTTTGCCATTAGTCACTCAAGACCACAGTCTTGGCATGGACCTGACAGTGGAGGGACTCGGGACTTCTCTGAGCTTCAGTTAATTTTAGCAATAGTCAAGGGACTATTGCCTGACCTGTTGTAGCTTCTGGGTTTACTGTGTGGTAAAGGTCCAACAGACTTAGGTAGTCACTGTGTGACATACAACAGCCCTTTATGTTCACAGGAGCTGGAGAAGGCTTTTGGGTGATGCTCAGTGAGTAGAAGCAGGTCTTGCTAAGAAATCATGTAAAAATAGCCCCAAGTGGACACCAAGATCAAGGAGGAAGGAACCCTCACCACCATGTCGTTCTCATCCTGAAGACTGCAGGATGCCAAGGACTCATCATGGACCTTTCCTCCTCCATGCACACTCCTCTGCTTGAAGAAGACTGCAGCTATTGGCTGTAGGGCCCATAGGGACACTGGAAGGGTGATCATAGCTCCAGGAAAAAGGGCCAGATATTACTAAGATTTTTCTTAACAATTTTAAGAGTATTATTCATGAGTTTTTTCTGTATTACCTTGGGTTATGAGTGTTAATAGTATTGGTATTCACTAAGAGTAACTATTTGCTGTATTTTAGTTAGATTGTTATGATTTTAATTAGTCTAACAATAAATTTTTTGCTCCGTATATGTATGTAAAGCATTCCCTTTTGTCCCTAACAAGTTTTCAAGCATAACAGTAGCTGGGATACAACACGCTTTTCCACATCCTTCAAAGAGGAAATAATAGTGATAGATAAGTAGAGACCTTTTTAGTGGCAAGCATAGTATTTTATACATTATGACTGCAATCAAGAACCCAGTTGGCTTTGTACAGGGACAGATCACTGCTTCTGGACTGCGACTACACGCTATCCCAAAAGATCTCTCTCCATTGGTAACTGTGTCAGGTGTAACATGTGAGATGAAGCTATTGTACAGACTGGGATCAAATCACAGGTAAGATTTAGCCTAACTGGCTATTTCCATATGCTGCACCTCTCTATATATGCGTATGTATATATGGCTGTAAACGTCTCTGCCTATCGTGTCCATAGTGCCAGATTCTGGATCCAGCCTGAGGTCTGGCTGTGGCTGGGCAACAGTAGGAACCAGTGAAAAAATTGGGAAGGGTTACTCATCTGCCAGGCAGCCTGGCAGGCAAGCGGAGAGAGAGAGGAATCCAATCTCTTCCCAGCACAGGAGAGGGAGAAGGGAACTTAAGTTTGCCTTTAGAGAAGAAAAGAAGTTGCTTTGGACAGTAAAAGTTGTATTTTTAACTACTGGGTCAGATCAGGGCACTTCTTTTCTGCAAGGTGGAAGATGAAAATTTCTTTGTAATAGTCAAATCCATTCCACCTGCTACAACAAAAAGGGTCCACTTTTCAGTAATTAAGGAATTAGAATACTTACTCCAAAATGCTCTGATATTGCTCTACATGCTGACCAATAGAATATATGAGGAAAAAAAAAAAAAGCCATCAATGAAAAATCAGCACAAGTAGAAACCTCATGAACTAACCTCCTTGCTCATTTACCCTTCCCGCTTTCCCCAGGTGTTGTACCGCGAGATGTCGTGCTGTGCTGATTGTGGACCTTTTGGTTGGACCTTTCAAGCCAGATTTGGCCTGCAGCCTGTTGTCCGAAAAGCCCAGCACTATACACCAAAATGACTGCTTTAGTACTTACGGGGTTCACTGATGCATTCACCTCTCTAGATCGCAGCTCCCTGCTTGGTGACTCCTAGCAAGTCCTCTAGGTGGCTAAATTGGTTTTGTTGGTGGTTTTCAGTCAAACAGTTTTTCTTGTCAGTAAGACGTCTGAAGATTATCTGGAGACAAAGTGGGCAGAGATGCTCTTGTCATCTTGCCAGCTGCAAAACAGGGCTGGAGAAAGTCTCCTTTGGAGTACTAATGGTGCCCTTCAGAGATTAAAGGGTCAACCTGTACCATATGGTTCCTGTCCTAGATCAGGCCTTTAACAGGTCTCTGGCGGCAGGAGAGCTTTTCATGGCAGAAAGCAGCAGAAGTGGTAAAAGGAGCACTCATCGGCTACCAGAAGTTTGGGATTCTGCTGAGCAGAGATGAGGGCTCCTGACGCCTGCTAAGTAAAATAAGCACAACCCTGTCACTCGTCCCAACTCTGCCCAAGAAGAGCTGTATATATTTCAGCCTTCTTCCTCTACAAATTCCTTTCAAGTGTACTCAGTATTCAGTAAGAGACTACGCACATCTGCTGTTCCAAGAAGCAAGTTTAATTGCTGATGGGATTTTTTCCCACTAGCATTTCAACCCATCTGCATGTTGCGATTACTGAAGCCTAATTTTGTTTTTGTCTACTTCAACCTTTTCAAGTGATATTCATTAATCCCATCTATGGCATCTCTAACATGTGGGAAATCTGCCTAGAGTAATTACAAAGTATTTCCTCTGCACTTAGTTCTCATATAAGAGCATGGGAAGATAATGAAGGCTGATTGTAGTGTCATCATTCCATTGAGGAAATGAATGATGCTGTTCAAATAACAGCTGGCTTGTTACATAAAAGAAATGACAGATCAGAATAATAAAGGCAAACTCCCCTTTAGGAGATCATTCTAATTTGAAAGTCTCAAATAATTGCCTGGAATCCTGGAAATACAGAAAATAGCACAAAAAAGGCCCTTAAGTTTCCTTTCTGTATGGTTGTGTGTATACATGTATATATATATATTTACACATTTATACATACATGTCTACAAACATATAGTATTTTTCTTTTTTTATGCAAGAGAGTGATATATATATGTATATATGTATTGCAGTGAAACAGCAAGAGAGACCACCAAGAATAGTATTTTTTAACCTGGAACACCCATCCTAGAAAACAGAATAAAATTTAGGGAAATTTCTTTTTATTGTTAAATGATCTGAAGTGGACATTTAGGAACGTGAATGATATGTATTATAAGTATATTTAAGGTGCAATGGGAGTTTCACCATATAATAATAATTTACAGTACATTGCCTTTATAAAAAATCTTGTGAGGCCTTTAATCTCCAGCATATACATATGAAAAATGATGGTTTTTTCTATCATATATATTTTAACATGATTTATAGATACATAAGCATCACATATATAAACATCATATATATCTATAAATCACAGAATCATCGACTTACAGAATCATAGAATGGTTTAGGTTGGAAGGGACGTTCAAGATCATCTAGTTCCAAACCCCCTGCCGTGGGTAGGGACACCTCCCATTAGACCCAGTTGCTCAAAGCCCCATCCAACCTGGCCTTGAAGACTTCCAGGGATGGGGCCTCCACAACTTCCCTGGACAACCTGTTCCCGTGCCTCATCACCCTCAGAGTGAAAAATTTCTTCCTAATATCTAACTAAACCTACCCTCTTCCAGTTTGAAGCCATTACCCCTTGTCCTGTCCCTACATGCCCTTGTAAAAAGTCCCTCTCCAGCTTTCTTGTAGGCCCCTTTCAGATACTGGAAGGCTGGTCTAAGGTCTCCCTGGAGCCTTCTCTTGTCCAGGCTGAATCCCAGCTGTCTCAGCCTGTCCTGATAGGAGAGGTGCTCCATCCCTCTGATCATCTTTGTGGCCCTCCTCTGGACCCACTCCAGCAGGTCCACATCCTTCTTATGCTGAGGGCTCCAGAGCTGGATGCAGTACTCCAGGTGGGGTCTCACCAGAGCAGAGTAGAGGGGCAGAATCACCTCCCTTGACCTGCTGGACACACTTCTTTTGTTCGAAAAATAGAAAACAGTCCATTTAGAAGTGCCCGCTCCACCATAGATCAAATTTACAGTGCTGAGCTTGTACTCTGAGGAGCCAAAGCCTGCTTTCACTGAGTCCTTCTGCCTGAGGGTGTGTTCCTAGACAGTCTTTCAGGCAGTCAAGATGCTAGAGCTTGACTCCTTTAATAAGGAAGAGATAACGTTGCATGGCATTGTCAGACTGCAACACCTGATTGCTAGCTGGAGACTGAAATAAAGACAGGATAGTAACAACCAAAATGGGATGTCTTTCAGGTCTTAGAATTTCCCTGAATGATCCAAGGAAACCATCATTCAGAGCAAGGTGTGACCTCAAATGATACAGAAGATAAAATTAAAGCTGATAACAACATTAGGGTAAAATGAGGCACTGGGACGAAGCCTTTCAGAACAGACTTTTTTCTGCAACACCAGCTACATTCCTAAACTAGATACAGGAGACTTTGGAAAAATTCTTCACATATTCCCATTTTACGTTCTCAAGCTGCAGCAACTGACATAAACTGGGCTCTTGGGATCCACAGATAAGATGGACCCCAATAAAAGAACCACAGTATAATGCCAGTTTCTAGTCCAGCCTCACGCTCCAAGCAGCATCTGCTGGGATAAGCTCCAAGGGTGGAGACCACACAACCTGTCTGGCCAACGTGTTCCACTGCTTGACTGTCCTAATAAAAACCCACACATTTTGTATTTATGGATTAATGTTTGCCAGTGGGGTAACATAAGCTAAAATCAATGCTTAGAGCTTTAACAAAGAAACCCAAGTAGAACACAAAATCCTGTTAGAGAGAGCAATAAAGCAGTTTAAATTGAGTGTATACAAAGCCTTTATGAAAGGCTAGCTTCAGGAAATGGTGGAACGAAAATGTAACTTGATTCAATTAGATTTTTATTATTATTCATAAATGAAGAAATAGGGATCTATATTTCCATAGCAACAAAATACCATATGTTATTTCTATATAAATTTGAAAATGTACTGTTCTCACATGAAATTAAAACCACAGCCCAGGAGCACAAATAACATTAAAGTAGTGCATTTATAATAGGAAACCGATAATTTTCTGACCAATTGGATTTGTCTCCAAATTAAAAGATTGTTGAAAGGGATATTCAACACTGAAGCTGATTTTTGAGAAAGGTCCTTTCCTTTCACTCCATAACTACAAACAATCTCAGAGCCCAATTTTTCTCTAAGAATCACACATGTAGCTTTGTAGAAATAATACTCATTTAGCTCAGGGCATAACTCCTTTTGAAAAACAGGATTGTGTAGACAGAGGTGTAAGTTGTGCTGCACGTGTGAACTGATACTGCCTCTTGAAAACGTAGCTCCTAAAGGTGTTGTTAATTCCATATTTAGTGAATAAATTAAGTGAAAGGCTTTTACTGAAAGTCATTTTATATGGCAGAAAGGTACCTGCATGCATTTAGAACTGGATTCAGCAATCCTGAGTTGCTAAGGTCTGCACATGCTGTAAGCCCTCTGACCTGAATGCCTCTTATTATTAAACTATGCCCAACTGCAAATTTAAGGTAGTAGATGTTGGAGCCAAAATCAGAGTGAAAGTAGCCTGCAGTCTTTTAGCTAGTGGACAGCATTTGCATTCAGCATTTCAGTATCCCATTTGAATTCAGACACCAGATGAAACTGAGTTCTTAATGGCAACTCAAAATGTCTTTTTATTAGCAGCAGACTTCTTGCAGCTCCCATGAAAATATCAAAGCAAAGAGACAGAGTAAGAACCTCTTTACTGCTTATTCTTTTAAAGTCTGGATTTTAAATTCTGCTGCTTTTGTTAGAAATCACACCAGACTTTAAAAATTTGGGGGCTTTCAGGAAGGCATAAAAGAAGGTAATTATAATTCAAAATTTTGCACCTGACCTGCTCTTATTGATGTCAGTGGAAGTTTTCCAAACTTAAGTGTGGCATAATGTGTAGAAAGGCACTATGCTGACTCTCTGTCCTTAGTGAATTTTCGCAGATGACTGGGGCTCCCATCTGATGTACATTTTTATTTTTCAGTAACTGGGATAGACCGCTTGTTCTATTCTCTGCTGATTTGACAAGGGTAGAAATTTTATATTATATATTTAATGTCATATTAAAAATTCAGAATTTAGTTCTGTTAGTGAATAATTATATCAAGACCAAGAGAATTAAGGAGATAGATGTGACACATATTATTTCTTGATAAAATTCTAAGTCTTTAAAAATAAAAAGACATTTCACTGCTATTTCAGCTCTAGCAATTAAAAGTTCTCTGAAATTTTATGCGTTCATCCTCATCACATTTTTCCAGTTCTCCACATTTCCTCCACATTTCAGATCCTAATGGTGAGCTTAGCGTGTAAAAGTACAGTATTTAGATAGTAATCGATGCCAAGTGGCCTTAAATTGAATGACACTGCCAGTTTTGAGTGATGAAATTGCCAGCTGCTGTTGTGTCAGCAGCGCATTCCTATCAGTTACAGAGCAGCCACTGGTTGCACAGTGTTTCCAACTGACCAAGGAGACAAGTCTACCAAGACGTTCCCTGTTTCAGCTGCTAGCAAACCACAAAGGAATGCCTGTCAGGGAAAAAGAAAATCATTCCGCATGCATTGCTAAATTGGTAATTGCTACAATTTCTGCACTGGACTCACAAGCATGGAAAAAATGGGGTAGGAAGAGAGAAGAAAAGAGGAGAAGCTCTTTGAATTTTTTTCACTGAAATTAGACTCTTCCCAGTCCACAGCTGTATCACAGTCTGGATTTGAGGGTTACAGTTGTGATACAAATCTATGATTGGACAAAGACTTTTGAAACTTCCCGTAAAACTTTCAGAGAACCTAAAAGGAATTAAGCACACACAGCTAAAGTGAAGCAGAAATAAGGTGCTCAGTTCCTCTAGGTCAAAGAAATGTATTTACTAAACTGAAAACATACAAATATGTCTGGTCTAGGTACCAAAACAATGCAAACCTTAGATCCAATATCCAATGCTCATTTTTTGTTTTCTTCAAAAGTCAAAGTGATTTTTTACTTTGAATTTCCCTAGACACTTCTAGTCCTGCCTTATTTCCTTCTATTATTTCCTTCTCCATTTGCCCTAGTCTGAGCATCATTTTGGCTAATTCACATCTGCATCCTCAATATAAAACACAGACATAATCTTGCCACAGCAAGCACAAGCCAGGACTGTCCCTGTCCGCATTAAGTACTGGAAGCAAAATGGCCAAGGTCCAGCTTGAGCAATCTGGCTCCTGGGATCCTGGGTGCTTTTCAGCAACACAACTTTCACAAGGGGATGGACAAACTCAGGGTAGCCTGCAGCCTGTCACAGCACTATGCCTTCAAGAACAGCAATAAATCACTTTAAATTACTGCAGAAGGGAATTCCAACCACTAGGTCCTTGCAAATACAGTATTTTTTCACCCCTGTACTTTTTCTCATGAAAGCAAGCTACGTGTGCTGCTGAAATATCTGCATGACTCAATGTGGGCACCTACCCTAAGGAAGCAATATCCAGTCATGGACTCCAAATAAACAGACGCCAAGATTATGGCTTTTGAGATGGCAACTAGATGCCCTTGTGCTTATTTTTTTTATATTAGCTGGTTCAAGTGGCACCTTCTTAGGTCCTGCTCCAGGTAGCACATCCCTTCACCCAAGGGAGGAACCCAGCCCCTGAAACACTGGTGCAGCAGTATTTGTTTCTGCAACTAGAGATTAACTAAATCATCTACATAACAGGTGAATACTATAGCACTCATTACAAGACTACTCAGGTCCTGGTCTGCTTGAAAACTTTGAGTTTGCTACCAGTAGCTGTAAGGTTGGTCTTTTATTAAAATGTTAAAGCATCTGAGCCACTAGGAGAAGAAAGGGATCCTGTCCAGGGAATTTCAGAATGCGTTTGATCTCCTGAGAAAATAACATTTGAATGTGATAAGGCCAAAAAGGTGAATGAGAAAAGTATGAACTTCAGGAATGAATACAGCAATACCAAACCATCTCTGGAATACAGATACATCTAGACTGAAATCCAGTAAGCCTGACTTACAAACATAGCATGCCCATATACCATTTCCTTCTCCAGCCTGGGATGAGAAGTGCAGGTGGTGTTAGCTAAACATTGAACAACATGAAGTTGTCTCTGAATTAAGTTAGTACATTCACATCGGAAGTTACATGGTGGCATAACGGAGGTTGGGAATACGAATAACACAGTGGTCTGTTGATGCAACCCTGAAGTATCGAATGGAATGGAATGGAACGGAACGGAATGGAATGGAATGGAATGGAATGGAATGGAATAGGATAGGATAGGATAGGATAGAATAGAATAGAATAGAATAGAATAGAATAGAATAGAATAGAATAGAATAGAATAGAATAGAATAGAATAGAATAGAATAGAATAGAATAGAATAGAATAGAATAGAATAGAATAGAATAGAATAGAATAGAATAGAATAGAATAGAATAGAATAGAATAGAATAGAATAGAATAGAATAGAATAGAATAGAATAGAATAGAATAGAATAGAATAGAATAGAATAGAATAGAATAGAATAGAATAGAATAGAATAGAATAGAATAGAATAGAATAGAATAGAATAGAATAGAATAGAATAGAATAGAATAGAATAGAATAGAATAGAATAGAATAGAATAGAATAGAATAGAATAGAATAGAATAGAATAGAATAGAATAGAATAGAATAGAATAGAATAGAATAGAATAGAATAGAATAGAATAGAATAGAATAGAATAGAATAGAATAGAATAGAATAGAATAGAATAGAATAGAATAGAATAGAATAGAATAGAATAGAATAGAATAGAATAGAATAGAATAGAATAGAATAGAATAGAATAGAATAGAATAGAATAGAATAGAATAGAATAGAATAGAATACTTTCATTTGGAAGGGACCTACAATAATCATCTAGTTCAACTGTCTGACCAATTCAGGGCTGACAAAAAGCTAAAGAATGTTATTAGGGGCATTGTCCAAATGCCTCTTAAACACTGACAGTCTTGGGGCATTGACCACCTCTATAGAAAGCCTGTTCCGGTGTTTGACCACCCTATCTGTAACGAAATAGCTCCTAACCTCAAGTCTGAACCTCCCCTGATGCAGCTGTGAACCATTCCCAAGGTTAACGTTGTGGCGTATTTCCTTTGCAATTTCAAAGGTGGAATATGTTCTGCTAAACTTCATCTAGTCTTTGTGTATGGAATCTCTGAGCTTTCTACAAGTCTGCCTACCTACTCTTTATACACATGCATATAGGAACACCTACAGGGTATCAAGTATATACTTAGATCTTTGAGTGGATTATGGAATTTCAACATGTGTAGGCTACTTGAAAACAAAGGGTTTCAACAGAATACTAGCTTAAATAGAAAACAAAAAATTAGGCAAAGAGAGTTCTAGAGAATTAGACAGTTAGTAGCAGGTCTTTTCTTTTTACTAATTTTGAAATTTAAAAAAAAAATAAAATGGACCAATTGAAATTTTGAACTAAGATGTCCTTCCAAGCAAATAATGAGGAAGCCTTTTGGATGGTGCTTTACAATGACTCTATTTTCTCCACTTGTTTTTTTTAGCATTTGAAATTTGCCAGTGAAAGTAGCACTTTGAGGAATTTCTCACAAAAAGCAACAGAAATTAAAAAATGAGAATGCAATTAACCAGTGCATAAATATCAAGTAGAAAGAGGGAAAGAACCACAATTATTATATTTTCCTTCACCCATTGATTATGCCATCAAAGATAATTTCTGTTTACTTTCTTCCTCCTGTGAAACATTAGAAAATGGAGTTTCTTGCTTGCATCTAATATATTTCACATATGAGCCATTACTGTGATGTTTGTATTGCACTTCAGAATGATTTGGAAGAAGCTGATTTCTTTTTCTGATACATAAGAATTCCCCCAAAGAAGCACGATTAGATTGCTGAGGGTCAGTCATTGCTCATTTTATCAGAGTATTTGGAAGTCTGATTCAAAAGACAGTCAAATTTACACTATGTTTGGGGCATAATCAGTTAGACAGGGAGTTACAAAAGTAGATTTTAAACAACTTTCCATCTCTATTTTTATTTAACAGAGTTAAATGTGCTTTTTATAAAACAGAGTTACCAAATCTATGTCCAAGAACCTCAGTGTATGTCAAGCCTTGTTGACCTCTCACCTTATGTTCAAAGTCAACTTTAAAGGATCATTTTGTTTGAACTGCTGCATGAAAATACAGTCTAAACATGCCTTAAAAGGTTACATTAGATATCCACTCAGAAATTCTTACGGAATTTTACCAATGGAAGTTCAACAGGAGGAATGGTTTCCAAGTAGTAGGAGATGCATTAATATCTTACTTACCCCCTGCAGAATGAGGCACCAATGTATCTTGGATGACTTGTGCAAATCAGGTATAAAATAAATCATGACAGCCAAAAAACTTTGCAATGGAAAAGTACTGGATATGCATTTTTATTATGTGGTGGGGGTGGGTGGTGCTTTTTTTTTTTTTTGTAGTTACTGTTTCATTTGAAAAAATCTAATTTGATTTTAAAGCTATGGGGCAAGTTTTCTTGAAAATATCTATAAAGTTGTTAAAGAATCTGTGCTTCTGTAGCCCTCTAATGCTTCCTGTGCAAGTATCTCAATGCACCCACAACATTGTCATAATCAGATCCCTTCAAAATCAACTGCATGTTTCAGCAGAAACTGGAAAAAAATGACAGTTTCACTGATTTCTACAATTTATTCCATACTAGTAGCAGAACCACAATTTATTCCATACTAGTAGCAAAACCAAAGAAATCAAGGTTTTCTTGATGCAAAGATGCAGATAGAAAGTCAATGTGCTGAATCAATCAAAAATGAGACAACACAAGCCAGTGTGTAGCTGAACATAGAAGTTTTGCTTTGCTACAGTATCTGACAACATAATCACACTGACACCAGTGCCTAAAGTCTGCACATTTCTGGGCATTCACATTAGGTTCATTTTCACTCCAAAATAGTAAATAATATGATCCTATTTGTGCTTTGGTTTAAGCCATGTAACTCCTCCTCTCAGAACACTCTAAACCACAAAAATAAATTCTTCAGAGTCTTCTTCCTCTTCATTATCTCAGAAAATTTTATAAGGTTTCATATTAAAGTTATTGCCTTAAGGCTATCAGATTACTTATCCACACCAAAAAAAAATCATCGCGTGTCCTCAGCTGAAAATCTTATTAAACATAATGAAGCAGAAATAAATCCCTTTATGAAGTACAGATATTTTTTTATAAAAAAACATACCTCATGATGTTGTGTCAAACAGTATGTATAACTGTCACTTTGCGATTTCCTTTTTCATACAGTCACAGAAGAATTACATCAGAAGAAACACCTGAAGACAATCTAGTCCAAAAGTGGACACAGCTCCAGACATGGTCTGACAAGTGCCAAGCAGAGGGAAATAATCACTTTATTAGACCTAACCGTTTGTGCTCTCGCTAGCATAGCCCAGCATGGCTAGCCTTCGTTCACGAAGGTATGGTGCTGACTCATGTTCATTTTGCTGCCCACAAGGACCTCAGGTCCTTCTCAGGTGACCTAATCACTCAGTTCCCAGCCTGCACTGCACAGTGAGATTGTTCTGCTCCAGATCCAGGACTTTGCATCCGTCTTTAATGAACTACTTGAACTTCGCTTCAGCCCATTCCTCAAGCTTGTCAAGGTTCCTACAAATAGCAGATGTTCTCACCAGCCATTCACCTCAATTTTGTGTTATCCATTAATTTGTTGAGGGTCCATTCCTTCCCACAGTCCAGATAGGTAATGAAGACATTAAAGAGTTTTAGGCCCCATATCAACCCCGCCGAATACCATATTTCACTGGCTACCAGTTGGATTTTGAAACATTGACCAGTAACTGTTTGAGCCCAATGGTCTCCTTATTTTCTCACCAGCTTGAAATTCAGCCCATTCAGCCCATAGTATATAATTTGGCTACAAGGATGCTACAGGAGAACATTTCAAAGGTCTTGGAAAGCCAAGATAAATGATATACTCTGCTCTCCCCTTGTCCATGTAACAGTCATTTCATCACAGAAAGCAACCATGCTGATCAGACATTATTTTTACTAGGAAAATCCATGTCAGCTCCTCCCAATTACTACTTGTTCTTCATTTGCTTGGAAATAGCTTCCATGAAGACATTCCCCATAACTATAACAGGAACTGATGTGAGGCTGACCCTCCTATAGTTACCTGGATCCTCCTTGTTTTCTTCCTGCAAGTGGACAGTCTTCAGAAAGTTCCCCTGATTGCTCAACCCTTTGAAAAAAACATTACAGATAGGCCTCATGGTAATATTGACAACACCTGAGATTCATCCTGTTCAGTTCCACTGCCTTGTCTATTTTCAGTTTGCTCTTGCTCATTCCTTCTTTGCTCCAGGTAGCCTTTCTATTTTCCTCACTGTGCTACTAGGCACAGAGGTCTGAGTAGGATTTACTTGCCAGAAGAGAGCAAGGCAAAGAAGAAACTTAGTACTTCTACCTTTTCCATGTCATTCACCATCAAGCTGCACACTGTATTCAGTAACAGACCACAATTCCATATTTTTCTTTTGCTGCCAAAGTACCAATAACATCTTTCGATTTGTGTTTCATGTTTCTCATTAGTTTCAACTGCAGCTGAGACTGGACTTTCCTTGCATCATCCTTGCCTGCCTGGTCAGCTCATTCAGGAGGTACCCTTTCAGTTACGTTGGTTTTCTGCTCAACTGTCTGCACATCAGGATGGACTTCTCTTGCAATTTGAGGCGGTTATTCCTGAAGATCAACCAGCAATCTTTGGCCCCTTTAAGTCTTACCGCAGCCTCCCATGACTAACCGTTCCCTGAACAAACTTTCTTGATGTTAGCTCTCTTGAAGTTCTCTGTTCTCTGTTCTCTGACAGCTGCTTTCCTTCCTTTCCTCCAGTTCTTCAGCTCTATCATCTCATGAGCATGGCAGCAAAGGCTACCACTGCCTATTGCATCCCCTCAAGCAGATTGAGCAGAGCACCTGTCAGTCCATCCAGCACCCCTGTCACAAAATTATCTGTAGAGATCTCTTGACTTGTTTCTAGCACTCATCCCTCCTCCCAAAAATAGATAACTCAGAAAGAATAGGGTTGCAAAACTTCATTCACCTCTGGTTTTACTAATTCAAACACATATGAAGTTGCCTTTAGCCATTTTTATGCAACAGAATCTAACATAGAGTATCAGATCTCCTCACTGAATTCTTTGGCTTGCATGCTGACATGTAATGTCAGTTTGGGAGGTATGGTTCATCTCAATCAAAAATTACATTTGATGCAGTAATTCCTGGAAGCGAAAGTCCACATTACATGGTGTTAATGAGAAATCAAATGAGGTGAGCAGAATGATACCTTGCAGCCTTAGAAGTCAATTACTTGGAGGACACAGAGAAATGATTTAGTTAAAATAAGAACCCTTCTGGCCTCCCGGCAGTATTCAAACCCAAAGCCCAGTGAAATAAAAAAATATTCTTTCTTTTCTTTAATACCAGCATTGCTTTAGTCTTGCCAAAATCTAAAGAGAAGCTATTAATCGTTTGTGAAAAATATTGAGCTTGTCTCGCATATTTCTGGTGCAAATGAAGGCAGTCAGAAACCTGAGTAAGACTCTCAAGTGTTCTTACACAATCCTCTGCATTGTTGAGTGCTTGTCCTAATTCAGTTACAGATTTAAACGGAGCAAAAGGTAAAGGAATGTAGATCTCCTACTATATTATCCAACATGACACATTCCCCGTTAAGCTAGGTGGTCACTGTGGTCATATAGACCCCACTACAAGACACCAACTTACCTGTACTGCCAATTTGCATCTACAGACATTTCATTGTTTCAACATTTGTCTCATGCTGTTAACTTATCTCTCACACAGAACTCTGCAGATGCACTTTTGATCAAAGTATAAAGGCCATCCCAATTTCCATTTCTCCCTGGTTGTGTGCTTTCACGATAGTTCCTTTCTTCTCCTTTCAGAAAAAAAGCTTAGTGCACAGTAGATTGTCCCCTTGCTAAATTTATGGGCTTTGGTCTTAGCCTTTGTGAAACTGAAATTTCATCTCAACTGCAGCATCCCTCATCTACTGACATAATCGGAGATGGGCTGCTTTAATGTTCTGTTGATACTGGGAAAATGAAAACAATGACCTTTGTATTAATTAGCCCAGAGAAGCTACTAAGATGGAAAGTGTGGAACTTAGCAGGGTACCAGGTTACATATTCTACCCGTATTTTATGTTAATTATGGGCTCAAATAAATGTTGCTGTACATCCTAGTAGCCTTCTAACTCCTTTGTTCTAGTTGGGGCAGGCATATATTTCCTCTCAAATGTGTTGTGTTTTTTTTTTAATTCAGGTGAAGTAGAGCATTAGAAACTGATCAGTGAATTGTGTACATGGTGCTGAGTGATTCACTATGCTATTTCCTTCTTTCTCAAGATACTCTCGTGACACATTCCCTTTTTATTTTTCGATAATATAAAGAGTTAAGCCATTATCCATGTCATTACAATAAAAAACCTTCTCATAAACATGCAAATTGGATCTTTTCAACATGCAAATTGTGCCTTTTCAGATACCTCAACAGTGTATCTACCTGAACTCCAGCAATAAAATTGCAGCATACTTCTAAATAAGTACAATTGTCAGATTCTCCATTCTCAGCCCCTTCACATACAATGAAAGTGCCCAGAGTCTAAAGGCTATTCTTGGCCAAGTCACCGGTTCCTTAAGCCCCTTCAGACATGACCGTTTTGCTCTGAGAACATATTATCTTCAAGTTATTACTTGAAATGTTATTTGGCAGTGAAGCTAACAGAGAGATTGCCAGGTAAGACTGATGCTGTCAGCCTGAAAGCACAATCACACAGCCAGCACTGCACAGATACAGAGCTGAAACTGCATGAGCTTCCACTGCAACAGGACCTGTCAATCTGTCGCATGTCACCTGCTCTGATTAAAGATTTTGGGAGTGGGTTTCTGCAAATGCAACAAAGGCTTCCTAGAAGGTAACCAAGCAAAAATAAAAACCTGACTGATGTGTCCACTGCACAATGGCCACGGGCAACAAAGTTAGTTTAAAAGCTCGTACATCTGCACGTTTTCATTAATCAGATTGCTTTTTGGCAGAAGTTGCCCAAAAGGTCTCTTTTGACTCCCTGTTTCCTCGGAAAATACATATAATATATGTCATCAATAATGATATTTAATGTCCTTCATTTGCCGCCTTTGTTTATGAAAAAAAATTTAAGCTGGAAAAAATTGAGAACTTCACTTTATTAAAATGTGGGAAAACGTATTTTTCTGCTCTCTTTCACAGTTTCAGAGATTTGTCTGCATCTGGATTATATTTTGTCTCCTCTCCAAAGGAGGTCTTCTATCCATAGTCTTGCAAAGGGCCCTTCAGTGAAAATAATCCCTAGAAACTTTGGCTCTAAATCACAGAGCTCTGTGGATGACTTGTAATAAATAGCAGGAAGATCAAAGGAGGATTAGAGGCTGGCTGTGAAGAACACGAGCCGGAATGACAAAAGGAAAGGCACAAGTGTTAACTTAGTTATGTTCCCACCGTGAAAATAATAAAAATAAAAACCCCTTCACCTTAATCGAATTTGTTGGATTCATTGCCTAATAGAAGAGTTCCTTGTATTCCTGTGTTACTATTGTCCTGTTGTCCCATACGCCAGATAGGAAGAGACTCCTGTAGAGCATTTCATGCTCACAAATGAGTAGATTATATGTCCTAAATTCAAAGAATAGGCAGCAGGAATTTGAAATGTTCTGTTAACCATAGTAACATCTTAAGATTTATAAAAATACACACATAAAGTAGAAAAACAGACCTTCTCCATAATTACTAGTTCTCTCCTTGACTTTTTCCTCTTTCTTCCTTACACAGCTGGATTTGTCCCCGCTTCCTCTAAGGCACATTTTACCAAGATGAAATAACAAACCACAACTTTGTTCTTTAGATTAATGAAGACTGACTAATATTTTCCCTTCTTTTCTTATCTGCAGAATTAGATAAATGCCTATTTTAAGGTCATCTTCATCTTTTAATCTATATTTTCACAGTTCTGCCCTTCAGGACTTGATTCACGGTAAAATGGGTTTGAGTTTAGACCTGAGTACTATGAGCTGTGCTGTCATGCATTGCTATCCAGTTTAGGTTATTAACATATTATATTTTGTCCTCTGACTTAGCAGTTCATGGTAATAGTCTCCTACTATGTGTAGCTAAATTACGTACTATGGCCCTTTCTGCTCACAACAAAGTACCAGAGTTTGATAGATCAGGACTGTAGGCAGCCCAGGACTAGTGGCTAGGGTGAGCATAAAATAATAGTCTCCCCTGCCATATGGTCCACCGTTTTCTGTGGAAAACAGAGCAAAGGGAAGAGAAGAATAGGTGGAGCAAAAGGGTGAGGAGATGTGATCAGGGCAGAAACCCACACTTGGGAACTGGGAAGTTCCCTTAAGCTACCTAATGTAGACAAAATTCTCACAAGGCCTAAGGCAAGCATATACAATGCCTGACCGAGCATCCTTCCATGGGATTATATTGTACTTCCTACATCAACTTTCTTTTGAGGCTCCAAAAATGCATTAGCAAGACAGACTTTGTATCTCTCCTCCTTAGCAAAGTGGAAAGCTGGAACACAATGAAGTTAAGTAATTCCTAACCATTGAACCACCCATCTTTGTTGCCAAGATCAAACACAGTAGAGTAGTGGGATAGCTGAGACTGGAAAGTAATGATGAAATGACGAGTTCAGAGAAATTAATCATCAGTTACCCTTTGACTTCAGCAACCGAGCAAGCAGTCAGGATTTCAGCTCAAAACTTTTACTGACCACCTGCTGCACCACGACGGAGCCTCATTCTCTGATGGGGGCTGGGAGATCTCCTCCAAAATATTTTCTTTCATGATGACGTCAAAGAACAGAAGCCAGGACCTCAGAAACAAAAAAGTGCTCAAATGCGGTGTTTGAAATATATTGATTTACACCAAGAAATTCTGCTGAAGCTCATCCAAGCCTTAAGCTGTTTCATTGTATGTAGGCCTTGGAACTCATAAAATGCAATTGCTAGGAAATGTAAACTCTGCCTGACGTCAGTAAGACTATTTAGGTGGATAAGGGCTGTCAAATGCAGTTAAGCTTGGTTCTGTAATGATAAGAACTTAAAATCAGCCAAACTGAGTAATACCAGAGATCCATCCAACTCAACAGTCTGTCTTGCAAAGTGGCTTGTAACTGATGTGGGCACGCATATCAGGTTCCCCTGGTATGTCTGTGACTCTTCACTCAACTCCTGCTTAGATTTTGGCTAAGCCAGGCCATGTTAAAGCCTGATGTATGCTGGGAGCATCGCCGTTAGGTCAAAGCGAGAGCACCACGTAGGCAGGACTGCTGGCCAGGAAGAGCTGAAGGGTCATTATGCAGCCACGATCATCTGCAAATTGCTGTCTCTGGCAGACGTTACCTTCTGTCTGCAGTTTCCTCAGAGTCCACTAACATATGGAAATAGTATAAACCAAACCTCCAAGCTGGAAGGTATAACACGTTGGCTTATCCAAAAGGTTTCGGAGCGGATCCAACAGCAGCTGGACTGCTGAGGCTTTCGTGCTTCCCAGTGTGATACAGGGGACGCCCACACCATGATGGAGAAAGGAGGATGAACACTCTCACTGTCAGCTAGGTCACCAGTTCTTTTCTTTTGCTCATAGGTGCATGATATTAAGAGTTACGGGTTATGAGTTATGAAATCTTATGACTTGAATGGTGAATAAGTGAATTAATGTGATAGACTAGTCTGGCAATAGGGGATTGAGCCCCTGTTTGTTTTGTTTATTTATTATATTTCTTAATAAGCTCACAGAGTACATTGTCCTGTAAATTTGAGACATCCAAATGAACCATAAAGTTTGAATGACAGAATATGTTGTCCTGTAAATCTGAGAGTTCCAAATGGATGTTAACACACCTCCCATTTGGCTTTAAGAGTGTACTTTCTACACCAGAGATTGCATCCGGATAATAATCTTTAACAAATGCTGAAGGATGTGAATCCATTTTGGCCTGCACAGTATCCTGTGACAATGAATTAGGCAGTTTATTTATTTATAATGTGAAAATAATCTCTCTAGAGAGAAAGCAATAGTTTAAATGAATTGTAAGGCAGCTTGCTCAGTCAGATCATGTTACAATGCCAGCGCCATGGCAAATACCCTCGACAGCGATACCAAGAGTGAAGGATATGCATTAGCAACAATCCACTTCCACTTTCTTGCTACCAGTAGTACGCCGAAGTGTGATGGGAACCACATCAAGTATATCCCAATAGGACCTACGCCACAGGGAGGAACAGGGGGAGACATCTCAGGAAGAGGTCTCAGCCCACAGCTGTGGTTATGTCATTAAGATTGACAGTGACTTCCAGCATACTGCTCAGCAAATTGTTCCACAAGGCAGCTCAAGAAAGTTATCTGAGGATCTCTTCAGTTTTGCAAACAGAAACATGACCTGGTAGAGTAGCAGCAAACGCTGCCTATTTTCTTTATTACAGGTTTGAGAGAAACTATTACAGCTTGAAGTAGAGGCATTTCCTGTTAGATGGTCAAGAGAATGAAAAGTGATGGAGAATTTTTACTTCTTTGTATGCTGGCAGCCATGTAAGAGATTTATAAAGGAACAAAAGGTATTTTGATTTCTTTACTGCCCCTCATACTGTAGCAGGAGCAGTCTTAGGTGACAATAGTATTAAGAGGCTATCAAACAGAGAAAACGTGTTCAAAAGAAGGTAAGCCAGAAAGTAAATGTGTCTTCATCTCACCTTTCAATTCTTGCTACAATTACATAGCTACATGACCCACATTTCAGATAACAATTTTTTCCCTGTTGATATGTAAGATGCATAAAAACTCTATATATTTATGCTGTGGAAAAAAAAAAAAAAACCATAAAAAAACAAACTGCAACTTCAGAAAGGGTGGGTAAGCAAATCTGTGGTTAACAATTGAATTAGGATCACACCAGGAATTTATAAAGGATTGTCCTGATCCCACACTACTGGGAGCTGATGCTTGCTACTTTGTCAGAGAACCAGAATTTAAGTTAGTCAGTCAGGTTCACTGGTATGACAAATTTTGCAGGTTGACTCTACATTTTATTCACTTACTTTTGTCACCGGGCTTTTAAAATCTCAGGGCTTCTGTGTGATATCACATGAGACGGCTAATGATGACCTAATCTAATAGCTTCCTCTTGTCAGGTGGGCTGCCCCGTAAAGAAGGGGTTGAGGGGATCAAAGGGAGTTCAGCTCTTGCTCCTGCTCCTGTTTTCTCCCTGTCAGACTGTCAAGCACTGATAAGCCCCTTTACCCCTGTGGCTACGTTGCATTGCATTGCTGTGATCATCTGGACAGAATCGGCAGCAAAGCTTTGCAGTCGCAACCCAATTGATTCAGACACAGGCGAAAGGAAAAGGAAAACAAGAGAGGCAAAGCAAGTAGCAGGTATCACTGGCAAATAAGCACCCCTGGCATCGTAGTCTAAGTTTTTGTACTTCGGTCCCAAGTTTTGGGTTGGTTATTAGTGGCTTTCCTTGCCGCCAGCAGGTCTGACTGTCTGCTCTGAAGTCTCCAATTTTATGTATATCTGAGACAGTTCAGAGTTTATTTAATCATGTAGCTCCTTAGTTGTTTGTAAGGAGACAGGAGGCTGTAGCAATGTCAAAAGGATTTATTGGGATACACAGAAAGGGCAAGCAATCTATCCAAGCCAATATGTCACCAAATGACCGACAACTAGCAAGCAGAGATTTACATTTAAATTGATACTTCATTTAAATTGATACTCAGCTCTGTAAAAACAAAATATTCAACCCTTACCACCTGCAATCCCAAACATTCAGCAAGGCCAAAATAATCCGTGTAGATCAAGGGTTTCCCTCACATTCTTGCCGAATTTTAAAATACAAGCACAGCAAGTTTTCAAAAGCCTGTGGCAGAGTTGTACAACTCACTCAAACAAAAAGATCCCTTCTAGATTCCAGAAGCCACAACAATGGCTAATGTATATTAACTGAACTTAGCAATTGGATGTCCTGACACATGATGTGAGTCTCTCTCTGAGGGCAAGGTTCTTTTGCAAATCAACAAAGCATCTTCTGCAAGTTCTAGAGCCAGCTATTAGCCAGCCTTTATCCATTAAAAAGTTTGACCTCATCTCATCTTTTCTCTTTTGTCTAGAAAATGTGAAGTGCATTTGGAGTCTCAGCAGGAAATATAAGTAGAAAGGGTTACTCAGAGCTGCCTGAACATTCCTTAATATCTTGTCATTCGGGGCCATTCAACAGTTTTGCAAATTCTGTACCTTATTCTTATCAGCAATTCCTAAGATGAAGTACAAGGTTGCAGTCACATTGTTTTCCTCAATAGACATTTGTTGCTTTTTCTTTTACATAAACAGCACAAGTTTAAATCACTTTAGCAGTCTAAGTGCTCTGGCCATCGTAAGAAAAGGAAAGATGTTCCCAGTGTATCCCATGACAGTTGTAGGGGTGTCATCTCTGAGTGGCACTGCAAAACCTGAGAAACCTGTATCTCTTCATGTACCTCACTGAATACACCTAATATAATGTACACCCAAATACAAGAGATGGTATAGGGAAAAATACCTGTGTACAGCCAGTAAACACAGATAACCAGAGTTCAATGCACCAGTAGGACTAGTTTGCAGTCTTGATTTCCTATGTCCCCAAGCAAAGATGTTTATCAAAGTAACCATAATAAGTGACTGCAACACATATTGACTCTCCTCAATACCCCAACATGTTTTTGGACTGTCTTTTTTGAAAGAAAACACAAGATAATTTAATTCCTTTGGCATTTTTTTACACTTTTATGTCATTTTCGTTGCCAAAAAGTAAAGTAATTGCTAGTATTCTTCCTTGGCTACACATAACTGTGAGTTGCTGGGTTTGCTTGTTATACATTATCAAAACTATAAATCTGGGAAGAGTTTAGTGAGATCCACCAGCAGGCAATAACAGTATCTCTGTTTGAACCCAAAAGCAGAGGAGTTGGTAATTCCAAAAAAGGCATCATTAAGATGCATCACTTTTCCCATTTTTTTTAAATATTTTATTTTCTTTTTGTTTGCACCCAGTCAAAGCCATTGCAGTTTAAAAAGGCACAGTGGTCCTATTCAGGTTAGAAAAAAATCAAACATCCATCCCATCGAACTGTCTAGGAAAATAGTACTTGCAGCAGCAATTACAAGGATGGTTTGGGCTTTTTCTCTAAGGGAAGTAGAACTAGCTCTTGTCTGGCTAAATAAGGCAATGTGCTCCTTTAAAAAATAAATGCAAAAAATGTTATTTTGCTGTAAAAATTTCTAGAAAGCTGCTCTGATTGCCTTAATCTGTCTCACAGCAGGCAGCAAGGAGGAGTTTGTAGGACCTATAATAAATTTGCCCAGAGACACTCATTGAAGAAATGAATCCCTGCAAGTGGTTGGGGGAAGCGGTGGATCACTGCACAGCTGCACCTAGCAACTGTGGTCCGTGGTCTGCAATAAGGACCCATGCTGGGTGAGATGTTAAAATCACACTTCTCCCTCTGAAGAAGCCTGTCCTGTATTCAGATGGCCTCTCCCTGCCTCAATACCTAACGAAACTTTTGGGACAAACGACATTGTTTTCTACTAGTTAAGAGTTTAGCTTCTGTGATCATTACATTCAGGCAGGAAATAAGACATGCCAAGTCTTGCAAGATTTCTGTCAACTTGGGCTTGCAGCTACCACTCAAGTTGATCTTCAAAACTTAGAGTAGGTTTCTCATTTGGCACTGCAGAGCTTTCCCTCTTGTGCCAAATCCTGCTTGCCTTCAATTCCTGTGTACAGCCAGGCACATTTTCTTTCATCTGTTGTGAAAGATGTGTATGCATCTCTGGTTTATGCATGTTTGGCAGCTTTCTGCATCATCATATATGAGATAGTGGGTGTCCTTGCTGGCAACCTGACCGCAATCATAATGCCAAAAAGGAAGATCCTGATGGCAGACATCGCTATTCCAAGGGGCAGGAAGGGTGTGCTGGGAAGTAAAAGTCAAAAGTAAAAATCAAAAGATTTTGATTAAAGGAACATAAAACAGCAGGGGTCAATGGAAAAGCAGAATCTGTCAGAGAAGTAGTATTACTATTAGCACCAGATCTGAGCTTTCTAGACAAATGAGCCTGGCCTCACTTCAAGACATGGGGCTCGTTAGAGAACATGTCATCCAGCAACGTTGTTTTCAATATTTCATGGATGGGGTAGAGTTCTTCTAAAAAATGAACAACTGCTCTTTCAACCTGAACAAAAGGAGATGAGAGCCGAATTTGTTTGGAATAGCTGGTCCTAAAAAGGGGTTTGAAAGCATTTTTACCTTCCACTTTATAAAAATTTCTGATTCTATGTGAAGCTTTTTAGCATCCAATATTCCAGTGCTTACTGGAAATCTGTAAAAGTCAATCTGCAAGGAAAGATAGTGGCCTCATACATGAATGACTTAAACTCCTGCAGCTAGGGATTTCTTTATCGAAACTTTGATCCCAATGAGTCTTTTCTATCATAAAGCAAATTCTTCCCTCCTTCAGTGAAAACAAAAAAAAAAGAAAAAAAAGAGAAATAATAAGTCAGAAGTATTATAGCATCTAGAAGGCATCACTGTTTTCCTTGTAGAGCTGGCCTGAAGCCTAGGGGAGGTCATTTCAGTGAGATCAAAGTACTTGGGACATAGAAGCAGTATTCAGAGGGGAAACCAGATGAGTGAGTCAGCTGCCTTTGAAAAAGGACACACCGGCACGGGTAGGGCCATCCCTGTATTTCAGTAATAATAAGAAACAAAACTGTATTAGCAAGGTGACAAATAACAGTTCTCCCAACAAACAGCCTGAGCAAATCACTGAAGTGAGGGATATCCATTTAAACAGCTACTTTTTTGCCACTGGCTCTAAGGTGTGTCCCTAATGTAGGGCACCAGAACTGATAGCCCCTGACTTTTGGTGCATTTTCACTCAGGTGGAAATATTTTTTTCTTTCAAGGCAAATATGCCATCTTACACTAGCAACTTCTGCCTAATTTTTCTTACAGCTTGATTGCAATAGTCTGTAAGGCTTTTACAGAGGTGACCAAAAATTCATTGTATTTAAGGACAGCAGGCTAGCTCATTTCAAAGGTATTAGCCTGAGCTATGGGACATGTAGCTTAATTTAAATTTTCCTCTTAGACTTCCTGGGTGAAGTGGAGCAAATCTTCCAAATGTACAATATCAAGAATCTTTACAACTGAAGCGGTAATTAAAGCCATCCTGTCTTCCATAGGAGCATGACGATGACAAAAATAGAGTCTGTAATACCTTGGATACCATCATAAACACTTTGCATAAATTTAATGCTACACAACCTAACGGGCATTTGGAAGTGCTCCTTGTTCACTGAGACAAGTGAGTCTTTGATTTCAGTTTTTCCACCAAAAAGATACGGTGTTGCTAAAGGCAGAGCAGAGCACAGGCCTCTTCAGGCAGCAGTAAAACAGCACCCCATCCTAATATTTCTGTTAAAAAAAAATAAAATCCAGAACATAAAAAGAGATATAATTTCACAAACAGCATACCTATAACTAGTTGAAGAGTTAAAGACTACCGAGATGTGTTGGTAAAACTGCATTATATAACATTATATAAGGTTGAAGCTACCTTTCATTAGTACAGGGGATGTATTTTTACGTAGCACGATTCACTAACTATGACACCACACTTCAAACATCTGAAAATAAACTGATATTCCTATAAACTACTTCAAAGAAAAAAATGGCAGAATTAACGCTTTTCATAGTAGACATTGCAACTCAGCAGGGCCCAGGCTGGCTTGCAGAATTTGGAACAACTCTCCATGCCTTAAGACACCCCATGGGCACCTGTGTTTACACTCTGTTCCTGCCTGCTGGTCTCAAAACCAATGCCAAACATCCTTAGGCTATTTTGTGATCTGTAGCTAAAAAAAAATGCCGTGGAAATAAAGTTCACAGCATTCATGGTTCCTCTAAAGTATAATCACTTCTACTTATTAGTAAGGAACATGTTTTTGTCTATTTTCATGAAAAAATATAATATAAGCTAAAGTTGTGGATTCTAGCTGACAAGGCAAAGGACTAAACCAAGATCTCTTGCCTCAAAAAAATACATAAAACCCCAAAGGAGAAAGATTCAAACAGTCTGTTTTTCATTAGTGAAAGAGAGCACTTATTCTGCCAGAATTTTACTTCTCCCACCTTCAGCTATGAAAATGACTCCTTTTGTTTGTTATGTCGTATGCCTGGGCAAAGCAGCACATGCTCCTGGGCTTCATGTTCTTGAAAACAATCCGTGTGGCTCATCAGAAATGTGATAGAAATGTGAGAACAGCTACAGGGACATCAAATGGCATTTAGTCCTGCAAATTCACCATGCACCCCAGCAGAACTATGAAGCCAAGTGAGCAGCTCTGGGCTGGGCTTCTTGACGAAACCTTCATCCTAAGAAGCACAGCCACTTCCATGCCCTTGAAAAAGGGATGCCTTGCCCCTTTCTGTTTCCTTCTGACATTGCTCAAGACAAAAATCCTTGGGATGGGGTCATTTGCCAGGGTGCAGCCATACTGTAAAACTCCCATACTTTGGATGCCTGTTATCACAGTTTGTCACTTTTTCTTGGGTAAATGATAAAAATATAATTATGATTATGATATATAAATAAAAAGATAATTTTGGAAAACATTTTAAGGAAACCAGATAAGTACTGGATATAGTCACCCAAAACTTCATCTGTCTAAATTTAATAATCTGGTAACTTAAAATTGCATACCTAAACTTAAGCTCGTAACTCTAGATTCACTTTGTAGTCAATGAGGGATAGCTGCATTTCAAAGGTGATTCAGCCCATCATAAAATAAGAGTTCAATGTGAATATTCCTCTGGAGGTGTCTATATCTCTCAAATAGTATAGACTAGGATGACTAACTTGGAATTATATGTCTAAATTTTAGACTCTTAGATTTTGGCAGATGGATACCACCATGAGTATGCTAATGTAAGGCATCTATGACAAGCACTATTAAGACAGCAACTTGGATAAAAAGATTTTCAAAGAAGTTAAGTGATACTGCAGTTCCCATTACAGCAATGTTTTTCTCCCGCAATCATTTCACTACCCATCATAAGTATTTCTTAGTGATATCTCCTGAAATGAAGCGCACATGCACCTGGCGCCACCAGCTGAGCTGTACAGACCATAATCTTTTATGTGAAATGTCATAAGCCATCAGATACAACATGTTTACAGTACTTTTTAGCATTCTATTAAGGCATAAAAAGCCTATGATACAATGGGGAAAGGATTGTGTAGCAATGTTGATGACAACAGCTTTTATCTCCCCAGCACGCAAGGATCTTGATTTTAGACATTCATAAATAAATCTCAAAGAATATACTAAAGAAAAGACAAAAGGAAAGTGAGTAATATATTAAATTGTCTGTAAAACATTACAGAATGTTATATCCAAACCTTGAAGACAGAGTTGTAGTCCAAACCCTCAAGTCATGAATGTAGGGTGATCCTGCTGTGTCTAAACCTAAACCTAAACCTAAAGATGAAGATAATCCTAAATCTAAATTTAAATGTAGATACAAACATTTTATAGTCCTAGCAAAAAGGAAAAGGTTGTCCTATTTTCTAGTATTAATCATAACAACCTCACTGTTATTATTTTGAAAGGAGCTGTGAGAAAGGAGTAAAATGTCAATTTGCCTTATTTAATAAGACCAGAAAAGCCAAAGATTATGACATTTGGTAAAGAGGCAAGGATTCAGTTTCTATTGTATATGCCAATGCTAGTGGCCAGTAGATATAAACACAAGGAACTGGCATCATTCATTTCTAAAGAAAGAAGATGATAATACTGGTACTACCGAAGCTCAGAGTCATGTCTGGAATGTTAAAATACCCAAGACACATTATTTATACAGCATACTGTGTGCAAGTGACATCCTACCATAGGCCTTGACACTAGACAGCACTGACACAACTGCCAGTGAAGATCTGAAGGCAGATGCATTCAACAGATGTATGTGGTCTTTATCTCAGCAGAAATCTGAAAGACACACTTAAATTTTCCAGTCTTCATGGAGTAGCTTCTATTTCCTTGGCAAGTCTGAAACACTTAGATTTTTTTAACTAATAAAGCTAAATGTTCTCAGACTGGGAAAACTAGAGGTCTTTTGCCTAGGGGGTATCAAAACTGTCTCTCCCTGTGCAGTCTACCATCATGCGGCCCTGGCAGCAATTTGAGAAAAAATAGAGCAAGTTGACCTGTGATTAAAGAAATGGCAAATACCTGTTTGCAGGCAAAACTAAACTGAGCCCTTGGGCCTGAATCAGTTTCAGACTAGGAAACTTAAAATGTCTCCGTGCAGGTGTCTATGGAAGTCTAAAATCCTATTACAGGCAATGGAGCCTAGGAAGCATTTCAGCTCATGATAAAACAGACATCTAGAGGATGACTCAGCTGCCTACTCACTGGTTTGCTGTGGAATTTGATGCATCTCGAGGTATGCATGATGTCGAACGAACCTCTGGGAGACTCTTGCCCTTCCAGAATAGCAGCTGGAAGCCAGATGAGATTACTGAGGATGTAGGAAGTGACATTAAAGTCTCTGTGGTGTGAACAAATCATATCCCTCGTGATGGTCAGCTGAATTGCTCCCTACACCTCCACCGACTATGAAGTGTCCTCCGCAGACACCATTGGGCACTAAATTTATCAACCTAAACTGATCTGTCTTAATCTTGAAATGGATCCCATCTGTCAGAACCGTTCAAGGTCAAAAAGATGCCACAGTTACATGACATCGGTTTTCTTCTTCAGTGCAGAGACACAGACAAAACATTAGGCATCATGGTAACGAATGAGTGCAATGTGACAGCTTGTAGGGCAAATGGTATCAAACAGGAGGAGGAAGGTGGTGTTGCCTCCCTGTGTACCATCTGCAATTGCTTTTGTAGCCCTGTTGTCAACATTTTAAAGAAGATGGTGAAAGCTGGGGAAGGATTTCACAGAGCACTATGGCACCTGGTCATGGTCTAGAAAACATACCTAATAAAAGGCCTGGGAGATATTATCATGTGTTATTGTCAATATTCATGTCTGTTTACATGGAAAGAAATTTCTGTCAGTAAAATTCTTCAAAGTATCAGGAAAATATTGAGACAGATTCCATGTTTGAAAACTAAGGACTGATTAATTCAAAGGCTTTTTTTCCCTAGATGAAGAGAAGATAGCACACAGAGGCAGGGAATTTTTAACTCAGGTTTGCCTAGATTTTTCACAGTGATGCCCTAGAATGATTTGTTCTGGTGCTGAACAAGCAAGAGGTCAGAACAGAAGAGCAGATAGGCCCCCTGAAGCTGTGATACTTATGGCACCACTTAGTGATGCTACCACGTCAAAGTGTGTAACCCCTAGAAATGTCCCCGGGGTCTGCATGAGACCCCACAAACCTTGGGGAATGCACTAAGAGTGGAGAGAGAAGACAAAGGCTGCCTTTTAGAAGAGGGCAGACTGTGCCAATTAGCACACAGATAGGCTGAGGTACATGTTGGTGGCAGTGCTTTTCCTTTCATCTTTCAGAGAATATCCAATCTCCCCCAAAGCCATATAAGAAGTCTGACTAGTAGCACATCCCAGCGTTTATCACAAGAAATTGTTAGTAAGATCGAAGATTTTCTAGAAGGAACCATTCCACGACTAAAAAATTACAAACATACCTGTAACATCTAAGACAGCTCTGGCAGTGTAAAAACAAGATATTCTTGAACAAAACTCAGCAATGAGTTGTCTCTGATTAAACAGTATCATCTAGAGGATGATTTCCTCACAAGCTGAGGAATTATTTCCTTTTTGTGTAGTGAAATAAAGGTAATGAGGAGCTGCTGGGATCTCCTCCGTCTCCCACAACAGTGATTGCAAAATTGCTGCAAAATTCATGGGCATCTATGAGGGAATCAGAGGGGATTTGGGAGGAAAAACATTGTACATATAAAGTAATGTAATAATTACTAGTTTCAACTCAGCATAATTACAAATGAGCTTCCACCAGCTACTAATTATCTTCTCGGTTACAAAGGCCATATTTTATTCAAATGAAGTGGAATGAAATGCTGGTAAAAGCTACATACTTAGTACTAATGAGAAAATGCATTGGAGGAGACATATTTCCCCTTTAGGCCCTTGAATTAAGGGTCTTGTTTTTAAAGGTACAGGAAGAAAAAAAGCACACAAAAACTGAGCATCAAAGAGATCCCAGATCTAGCTTGGGAACAAATTTACTTTCTTTGAAAGTGTAACAAACAGTACATGCAAGGAAATACAGTTAATTTGTGATAAAGCTAGTTGCTCTTGAGTGCTTTCTGAAAAAATCCAGGCCAAATAAACTTTTTGGATGGGGACCTTGGATCATATACCTCTCACCTTTCGTCAGGCACCCATGGTAAATGTACCTTCAGCATTTTCTGCAGTCATGGAGGAAGACATGTCTTAGATGCCTAAATTATGTGGGAGGAACATTTTGCCCAACTTCACCTAAGGGACTTAAAAAAAATCCCATGGATTGAAGTCAGATCTTTTCCCACACTTAGGAAAGCCTAAGCCTGAGGTCTCTCTCAAGACAATGTTTTGTCTTGAGACAAAATAGCTAATGCTATTTGCTAATAGCATTCAAATCACAGTTGTCAGAATAAAGTCTAAGGATTAAACAGAGCAAGACAGGGTAACCTGCAGTCCTTGCCTAAAAAATCCACTCTAAAGAGACAAGGCAGAAAAAGGCTGGAAGGGAAATGGTGGAGTCGCCATCCCTGGAGGTATTTTAAAATGGATAGACGTGGTGCTGAGGGACATAGTTTAGTGGTGGCTTTTGGCAGCGTTAGGTTAATGGTTGGACTTGATGATCTTAAAGGTCTCTTCCAACTTAAGTGATTCTATAATTCTATGAAATGATACAACATCATGACAGCAGGGTGTGATGACCCTCATCATCTGAGATGGTTCACAATTCTGATTTTTGAACTAGAAGACAAAGCCAATGGAAACAGAGCAGAAGGCAAGAGATGTGTTGGAAAGGAAGATGGAAGCAACTATAAAGTGTATGCAATGAAAGAAGTTGAAAGGATCATTTTTCCCAATGTGCTGCAAACTATATAGGGTTACTGATGGACTTAGTGCACCACTCGGACATAAATCCACAGTGAAATCAAAACATTGAAACACAAAACCTGAAATACCAGAATGATCAAAGAGAATGAAAATCTTGTAAGAATAGCATATCCATATAAATATTTTTGACATTTAAATGTCAAAATGATTTCATGACAACAACAATAGCTGTCAAGTGCAAATGCACTGAGCTTTCCATTCACCTTTCAAATAGCAATTTAATAAGTAATTTTAATATTTTTCCTTTCACAGACAAGAGGTCTATGTTTTGTTTACAAGATTTGTCATTTATAGTCAGAAATGTCATTCTTATCATGAAACATTCATTTAGTAAGCATCACAATCACGTAAATTTTGTTTATTATTTATTCCTAGCACGCTGGCTCTTCTCAGGATCAGGGCTGCAGTGGCTAAGCACTGATACTGGATGCTCACTACTCCAAGTAGATTTACAGCTGAGGACACAAAGCCCTGCCATAAAGCCCACTAGCACGGACCTCTCTGTAGCCACAGACATGGCAGTGGCAGTCAGCACTGGCACGAAAACCCTGGCAAGCGTCTCTGAGTGCAGGCACAATAGCTAAAAAAACCCAGGCACAACCGCAGTATACAAACCTTTAGATACACATGCGGTCTTCTTATTATAGCGTAATGAGTGCACATTATCTGTATTTGCAGCTGGTTCAGCTTACTTGTAATTATCTGGCTCATTTCTTGTACATCACATTGAATCCATAAATGTAATATGCAGAGATGTAGCAGAATGATAAAAACAAAAACATAACTCATATGACTAGAAAAAAAGTTGAAGCCAATATTACCGTGCTGATGAGGATTCCAAGCTGAAGACCACGTATTTTTTTGAAAGGCATTTATTTGTTTTCTTTTGTCTGAAAGAGGAATAGACATTTGGCTTTAACCCTCCACTTTTACAGCCTGTTTTATAACACACATGAATTATTTTTCAGTATTTAGTTATTTGAACATTAAGCACCAGATGCTCAGCACTCTGTATTGTATATGAAATATATAATTTTTCAGTATCTCTGTTGAAACTCAGTAAAAATAAAAGCAGGATTGTTTTTGCAGTTTCTCTAGATAGCAACCTATGCCTCTTGTGTGTGGACTACATTTCCATGTGTGATTAAAATGATAGGTGTCTTGTGGTTTATAAAACCCAATCCTATTTACTTAGCTGTGTTTTTAATTAAGTGTGCTTTGCAGTCAAACTCTCTGTGGCACTTGTATGGAGAATGCTATAAAAATAAAATGAGTGACTGAATGTAATATTGGATAGGGATTGCTGAAATGCATTTTAATGTATTTAAAGTGTGCTCATAAAACTTTTGTTGGACAGGCTAAAAATTCAAATATCCTGGTGGAGAAGAAACTTTTTTCATTATTTAGCCAGAATGACATATGATTAGTTGTTACAGCCTATTCAGAAAAATTAAAAAACTCTTTTATGCCACTATTTCCTTTATGAGTTTCAGGTTGTTCTACCTTACAGCTATTTTCATCAACCATAGTAGAGCAGGTGATAAATGAGGCTCCTCTCCCTGCTCACAGATTTGCTATTCTGGTGGCTATGCCACAGGAATGAAGGACTGGGAGCACCAGCTGTTTGAATTCTGCATCTTTTCAAACCACGTGTACATCTTACATCGGGAAACTCAAACATCCTTAAATTACTAGATGACATCAGATAAGAGATATGTAATTATCGGGAAGTATATTCAGTACTTTGTGCTTTTATTGTTCTTATGCCCATGACTGGAACATGCAGAGCTTCAATTTTGATCCCATTCAGCTAATGCCTGTACCAACACAAAAGAAAAGATCGTCTCTGCCCATTGAGATATATATATATATATGATCTCAACAAGAGATTACAGAGACATACAGGGTGATGGAGAGATTATGCCAGAGGGAGTGACGGACAATAAAGTAGTCACTCTAGAAATATACATACACTTTAGAGTGGAGTAGGTGATGCCCTCCAAAGTGCCCCTTTCTCTCTAGAGGCTATAAAAGGAATCCAGGGATCTGAGAACCAGACATCCACCTTACAAATGTTTAAAATAAGAGGAGATGAAACTCAAGGACTCAGAATAGTTATTGTCAATTTTCTCTGGGAAGCACAAAGATAAGACTTAAGGAAGGCTGTTCATATAAAAGAGAGCAAAGGAATGGTTTTGGGCATATTTAGATGGAGCTGATCTCAGTCAGATTGACACCCGCTAGGGTACCTGGTCAAGCACTTCCCAGTAATGCAATAATGCAATGAATGATTTTTCAATGTATTTTTTCATGCATAATTCAATTTCCTCATTATCCTCCGCACCAATAAGGCAATACTGTGTATATGGGACAAATTTTATTAAGTTGCAGAAGCAAAATCGACAGCTATTGCTGCAGGTACTTCCTCATTTTGTGAGTCAACTTGCATGACTCATTGCTAACCCGGTATTATACTCCAGCTGGGACCAGCAAAATTAAAGCTCATGCTCCTTCTGGTGGCCTCTTTCCCCTCTAAACCAGAACTTTCTGTGTGATCCTGTATGTATTTGCAGCATTCCAGCTACACAGCGGTCTGAGCCTATTCTTGACTCAGATTACTTGCCCTCCTGAATGTTGCAAGCACGGTCAAAGACTTGCATTATGCTCCGGGATTTTCCTCTGGGAAAAGCCAAAGTTCTTGCTCATACAGTGTAAAATGATTAGACGTGGTGGGACTAGATCAAGCTACAGCTAAATCCACCGTTACACTGTTTGCCTCTTTCTAAGCTTTTTTGGGTGCTTTGAGCCTGAGCTGCAGCTGTGGCAGCAGCTCACAAGGCAGACAGAAAGTCTGCAGATCAGGCAGCAGCACGCTAATGCCTATTTTTTACCTCTACAGTATGGTTAAAAACACAGCCTTTTGGTACCTGTCTGGATATCCGCTTTTATCACAGATCTTCACTTGCAGAATAGGAATCATACCAGCTTCTTTGTCACCTTCATTGTCTATCCTGGAGTGCAAAAAGAGAAATACCACCACAAATGCTCCAGCGAGTGGCGAGAAGCACCTTTAGCAATTTTCCTTTTTTTTTTTTTTTTTGCATGTTTTTTAGTAGGTTCAGCTCCTGCAAGTTTATGTATTAAAGCAGCAAAAGACTGCTAGCTGAAGAAGGAAAGTGTATTCTGTGTTGTGATCCTAAGGGTAATCTCTACAGTCTCATACTTGCGATGAGCAGAGTAGCCTAACAATTGAAATTACCCATTTACTGCACTTTGAATTTCCACAATACATCCACGCAGGGCATGAGAAAGTGTAAAGCCATGAGGGAAATGGGGTAGTTGTTGCAAAGCTACACTTAAAAAAAAAGTAAACCACATGCTGCTAACTACAGGAGCGGTGAATATTTCTTTACATCCACTTTTAACACAATGAAGTCATTATGTAGGCACAGCCTGAGCTACTTATGTGTTCTTTGGCTGCATACAAATCTTCAGATCTTAAAATGGAAAATATTTTTACTTCTTGCGTCATTCTGTCTTGTAAACAAAGCAGTGAACTTTGACAATATTAAATGTTGTGTCTTAATGTGGGATGGGGGCACAACCAGAAGATGAATGTTCAGCCTAAAGGGAGAGACAGGGAGCGCTCTGCCTGTTCCCCCTTGATGAAAAAGGGGATGCTGGCCAAAAGGAAGCACAGCCTTTGAAGCATAAGCTTCTGCTCTGCTTTTCTTTTCTTTTTTCTTTTCTGAGAGCATTCTTCTCTCAACAAATCAGCAGGAATATAATGTTCAAGGCTCATGAAGAATATAATCTTTTATTACCTTGCTCTGCACATCCACATCCTAGCTAACTGTTGCACTTGGATTTGGATGGACTTCCAGGGATTGTGAATGGGTAAATCTTCTGCAATTTTATTTTGTAATGTTGCATTACTGGCGGTTTCCAGTAAAAATGAGGCAACCCCCCAGTCACAAGAAATGCTGAAAGCAAGCATAGCAATGTTCTGGTTTTGAAAAAGTACTCTCATAACAGATCAGAAATGGCACAATATTGATGAGCTATAGGCTCTTGGTTATATTCTCAGCTGATAGAAGTTGTGACTGTTGCACTGAGCAGAGCTGGAAAACAATAAGGTTTACAGGAACTCAGAGTCCATTCTGTGATAACATTCTTTAATTATTGATCATGAAATTAAGCCTCATATTTAGGCATCCAATAATAAGCAGTTAAACATTCCTGACTCCAGAGATTTACAGATACTGCAGTGATAAAATCCACGCTGCAAGGTCAACATAACACAACTGTTTCTAACTCTTCGGTTTCTTTCACTGTTGAACTTCAAAGAAGAACTAACTACAGCATATGACATATAACATCCCTATCTCTTAAGGTTGTTATTTCATTACTGATTATAACATACAAAAAGCTTGGTACCAGTCTCTGGCACATATAAAAACAATAATGGGATATAAAGCTCAATTATTATTTTTTTTCTGAGCCTTTATCAGTTCTCTATAAATTAATACATTTGTAGGATAATCTAATGAATGGATTGCATCTGAGGCAAATAGTTTCATCAATTCAGTTCCTTCTGATGCGTAGGTAATTTAGGGACAGGAATTGGAATTGCTTCGCCTGGTGTCTGGGCACGCTTGCTGTGAGTTGCTGCTTCCACTGCTGAGATCTCACCACTGCTAATGGTGTCACTGTTGCTGGAGAGGAGCAGCTCTGCAACCTCCCAGAGTGATGGCTGGACAATGGCACTGGACATAGTGTCTTTTTAACCAACTTGGTCATCCCCAGGGGCAGGACAGCGAGGGCGAGGTGACAGAAAGGGCAATTTGGATGGAATAGGGGGAAAGTTGGGAGCAACAGACTGTGGGGTTTTAGGCAGGCGGTCTAACCCAGAAAAAATAGAAATTTACCTCCTTCCCGCTGCAAGGAGCATGTGCAGAAAGCTTCCTCCCTTCCATCTCCTTCCTCTTTAGAAAAACTCCGCCACCCTTTACCTCCATTTTCCTGTGCCCAGCTGCCCAGCCAGAGCCTCTGGCTGGGCATTGTATATCCTGCAGCGTTAGCGAGACTGAGCAACTCCAGACATGCTGCCTGTCCCCCTCTTGGCAGCAAGGAATGCTGCCTGTCCTGCAGCCATGCTCCCCAGGTTTGACTTTGTCAGCCTGCCTTCACTGCTCTCCCATTTACAATCAATCTGCCGGGTATATGTATGCCGTTACTGTACAGTGACAGCGCTGAGTATGTTTTATATATTCACCCGGTTTATTTCATCCTCTGTTCCTACAAAAAATTACATATCCTCTCAATTCAATATTGGCAAAACCACTCCATTTCTCTCAGTTCTTCAGCTTCATTTCTGGTGCTGGTATTTATCTTGTCAAGACCAAGTAAAAAAAACCAAAACAACACATTTACTATCTGCAGTTGCAAGAATTGTAAACGAGTTTCTTGCTTTGCTTAATTTCATCAAACCAGGAGGCTTGATAGTACCGTCATAACAGGAATTTGTAGCGATACAACACTGAAATAAGTCCTGCATCAATTTGTTCGTATCAGGGCAGAAGTTTTTCAGTACGAGAGAATCCCAGGGGAAATCAGGAAGAATACTGAGCAGATACACAGAGAAAAAAGACCCATATCACTTACTGATTCCAAGGCACCTTGCTGAAATAGTAGCTGCTTCTTTTTGCACCAGAGGGAACTGTGCTGAGAAATAGCTTTATGAATCTGTTGCTCCACTCGCAGATTTGATAAAAACAGAGCAAAAAACTTACATTTGGTGCCTGGTTCTTCAAACTCTTACGCAGCTGCTTAATTACAGGTGTTTGCAAATTCCCTGGTGACTCAAGCTTAGATGTGTGTTAAGTAGTTGCAGCGTTAAGGCTACGTGTGGATAATGCTAGCTTCTTAAAATACACCACTAGAATCAGGGGTCAGTCCACCCGTGAGATTGCTATGATCAAAATGCTCAAATCAATCTCACAGTATTTAATCAATAAATACAAAAACATTCTTTTTGAAGCATGAGGGCTCATATACTAGGAAAAGCTTGAATGGTTGTTTCTTACAGAGAAAACTTAAGATAGCCAAAATCCAAACAGGGAAAAACAAGGACACAAGAATCAAAGCAGGACACTGTGGTTTCTTCAAAGTAAAAATCAATAGTAGGATACAGCTGTGAGGACCACAAGAGCACAAAATATATTGGATTTAGATGCCAGGCAGCTATAAAAGCTTTTTTGAATCTGTGGATATCCCAGAGCTTCTTATTCACAACAGTCTCTTTAGTGTCTATTTTTTCCTTTTCTCGGCAACAAAATAAGCCTAAAAAAAGCCAAAAAGCTGTAACGTCATCCCTGCTAGTACTGCAGCATAATGACCTAAAATTGAATAGATTAGCTTAAATTGAAACATTTTTTGGCATCGTAACAGAGCCATTATGGGATATTTGGTTACCATAGAAACACAGGTAATGAATGAGGCACTGTCACTAAATCATGAAACCTGAAATAAATGAATACAGACATCAGAAACATAGCCTTATGTATTACATTAAGGGACCAATCTCACTGGCACACCACTGCCTTTAGAATATAAACTCTAACTTTACTGATTGGGCAAATCTAAAAGACAGACTGCGCCTAGATGTCATTCAAATAAAAAATTAGACTTTGTAAACTGTTTGGAAGGAAAAAGAAGTAGTGAAGTTTTAAGCACTTGCTGCTATATATTTGCTCTTTCCCCATGTTAAACAAATACTTTTAAATAAGTAAATAGTACTGCCTAAAGGGTAACATTTAACAAAGAGGGCAGAACCAATGCAGCAACTACAACACTTAGGCAGAATCTGTAACTGCTAGAAATAGCTGTTTTTCTAGCACTTCTGTTTTCTGAGTTTTAAGGTTAAATACCATCCGGTTGTTATTGGTTTTTCCCCAGGGTAAATAAGGAGGGCTCCTTAAACTTCTCTATCCAACAGCTTTGTCAACAGCTATGAAAACATATCTCTGCTCTGCTTGACCACATTGAAAAAGCTCAGTCTCTACTGCCACTACCCAAAAGGTGAAAACCATAGGTAGCCCATATGAAGGTCTGTGCAGCAAGGCAGGGGTGAGTGTACTCGTGTTTTCTCTTTCCCACACACATGCAAATTTAGCATCAGCACCCACAGGAGCAAATTTAAAAGTCTGAATCTTCAACAAACTTGCAAACACACAAAGCTGACCCTTTTGACCCTCTCCCTAATCACATCTGCAGTTCTCATCCCTCATTCTTCCTTCTCTTCCCTGTATTCCTCACACACAGACTTGCCTACTTTGATGAAGAAGAGGTGTGCTAATACGAATTTAAAACTTTGTTGTAAATATTTACATTCCAGTAATTCTGAACATGTTTGCTTGGAATTAAGTTCTTCATTACTGCATATGTTCCCAATTAGAGAACACAATGTTCTACCAGCTAAAGTTTATTACAGCAATGTGAAGTATAAATATCATAACTAGAGAAAGAGAATGAAGAACAAGGAAGGATGCAATCTAATAACTTTGGTATTTACCTAAGCCTTAGCAATCTGATACCTACTGCACAAGAGTTACACGAAGATCAGTGTTATACATGTTAGAGGACAGGTGAGATCCAAAGGTAGGAGTATGAGACACAGAACACTTATTATGTACATGACTGGTCTCTAATGGTGACTGACAGCTTTATCAGGACACTTGAGAAGAGAGTCTGGATTTAAGCTTTTGCATTTGCAGAACTAGAGAATCAGTATCTACGGTGGAATTTATGAAATATTTGTTTCTGTATCATAGTCTTACTTCAGTCACCTTCCACTAACAGAAGTTAACAGCAATATGTTAATAAACCTTGCTTCTGATTCTATTATTACAGTGTTATAAGAGCAATTAAGGGAGAATTACTTTCCAGTAAAACTGATAATTATAATCTCATCTTCCATCCTACCCCTGGAATATGACAACTGGTGTCATATCTCCACCTTGCAGGCAAAAAGGAAACAAAATAAAAATCTGTAAAACACAGCCTAATTCCTTTCTCCCTGATGAGAGTTTTACAGAACAGGAGATACCAGCAAGCAGCTGAAATAAGCAGTGTTGCAAGTGGCACTCTCCACACAAGAAAAAGTGATGTAATAAGAAAGGGTGAATGTACCTTATGTTCATCATACTTACCCCTTCTCCCACAAAGGTAAGTGGAGAGAAATGTTGGGTATTTTCAGCGGGGTCGTGTAAGTCCTTCCATGAGTCTTCAACAGAACATCCCCACTGGAGGACGGGGTTCCTCAGACCAGCTGGCGGGTCTGTTTGATAACTGTGTTTTGGTCTGTAGCTGAGTTATGCTGCATGTGTAAACTCCCGCCATCCAGGGAACCGCAGTGCCTCTTCTTCTTCCCTGGAAGCGGCCGGGGCAGTTCGCACAGCACTTGCTGCCCCTGCAGGAGATGGTTCCTAGACTTAAGCAATAGGAATCATGGCAAGTGTCTTTCCCTCAGTCAGGAAAAAAAAAGCTCTTCATTTTGCAATACTGTTGAGATTGGCTAATTGCAACTTCATAAGGCATTTAATGCCAAAATAAAGAAACGTTGGTACTGCAGTACCAACAAAGGGGTCTTTCTTTAGTTCTCATACAAAGGAGTCCCCAGTAAGTCCTCTTATCAGAACACTTTCACAAAGAAAATCTTACCATCCCTTCTTTTGCTTGTGTTGACTGAGTCTGAAAAGTCTATGCAGTTAGAAAGACCAGAAAGGTTGCATTTCTTCTTCTTCTCATGTCCATCTTATGCTGGTCCACTGGAGAAACAGGGGGAGAAGGCAAGTTGTACTGAGTCTAGCTGGGACAGCATTAATTTTCTTCACAGCAGCCCATATGGTGCTGTGTTTTGGATTTGTGACTAAAAATGTCAATGGGACACTGGTGTTCTGGCTGTTGCTGAAGAGTGCCTCTACAGCACTGAGGTTTTCTTTTTCCCACTCTGCCCCCACTAGTGAGTAGGCTGGAGGTGCACAAGAAGCTGGGAGGGGGCACAGACAGGACAGCTGACCCCAACTGACCACAGAGATATTCCATGATTTATGATGTTACACTCAGAGACTAAAGCTCAGGAAAAGGAGGAGGATGCATTCATGGTTATGGCATTTGTCTTTCCAAGTAATCATTAGGCGTGCTGAGGCACAGCTTTCTGAGAAGCAGCTAAACATCTGCCTGCCAATGGGAAGTAGTGAATGAATACCCTATTTTGCTTCGCTGCACACACGGCTTTGCTTCACCTATTAAATTGTCTTTATCTCGAGCAGACAGCCTTCTTGCTTTTCTCTTTTGACTCCCCCATCCTGCTGGGGCAGGAGTGACCGCATGACCAGGTGGGGACCAGGATCAACCCACCACAAGTACACAGAAGGGGGAGACAAAACTGAGGTTCCAAGAGGACGTTTCTGCATTTCCTGATGAAGGGAGGCAAATCCCAAGGCTGGAAAGGGCAGGTGACAGCTCACATTAAAAGCAGACCCTGTTCCATGAGTAGCATCAAAGGTGACTTCCACCACATTTTTTTATGGTTGAATAGCAACTGAGAAAAGACTAGTCTTCTCCTATGAAACAGGATTTAGAAACTTTGTGATTTTCCACTTCAGAAGTCCTAGAGCTATTTCTATATTTTGTAAAGCATATCCTGAATTATTGATGCAATATCCTTTTGGCAATGTTCTTAATGGCTTTTTTAATACTGTAAAAAAACTCTCTGTGGTCAGATTTTTCTTCAGCAAATTAAAGAAAGAAGTAGGCTCATAGCTTACCTAATGAATATACATAAAACTTCTCTTTATGTCTATAAAATCAAATTGTGCTGAAAGGTGTTTTAAAACATTCGGCTTTTCTCTCTATTGATCCAAAGAAAATCCTTTACAAATTGACTGTCGTCCTACTGTGATATCCTTAAATGATAATATGCAAATAATTCTGGTCGTTTTGTTATTAAAATAAGAACTACTGTATCAGCTGCTCGTGTAAAAGTTTTTGCACGAGAGACGTTTTTAATCTGCAGAACCTCATTACTATTTCCAAGCAATGAGGACTGCAAGGCAAGGAGGCACTGTGAAGTGGTAGAAGGAATGAGTTGTGTGGGTCTCCATGGGCAGACGCAGCCCTATACCAGCATTTCTCTGAGGCTCCCCGCTCCCTCGCTGCTGCTTGGAGCCTGGGAAAGGCAAAGGGGACCAGAAGAAGGGAGGAGAAGGGACCAGACATATGAAACCAAAGGAATTCAAAACCTTAAAAAAAGCAAATCCAAGACCTGGGATCATGATTTGGCAACTGTATCTACATTGCAGGTCACTTCTTCATGTGTATGGATGCACATGAGCCACGCGTACACGTGAAGCCTTCTGCTCACCCTGCCACGTACTCCAAGGAGACAACAGCCTGCAAAGTGCTCTGTGGCCAATAAATAAATTCTTCCAAGCCTCTGTCATTTGGAATACAAGTGCCCTAATGTAGCTGCATTTACGCTAAAAGGGCAGGATGGAGATCTTGAAATCGTAAGAGAGTACGCACCAATTTGTTAGTCTTTCTGAGCACCATGTACTAGCACAGCAGCAGCCAGCCAGGGGAGGGGAGGGGACGTGCTGCTTCTGTAACCGCACAGTTATTTCTTTTAAAGCAGACTAATAAAATATCAATGGAAAATAAAAAATGTTATGAAGGCCTTCTTGGCCTTCTTGACTTTGCCAAAGACTGTGGTCAGGACCATTCAACACCGTAAAACTTCCTTGCCTGCCTGTCCCCAGGTCAGTTTCTTTGAGGAGTTGACTACATTGCAGCAATAAATTTCACCAGCTGAATGGAGAAAAAATGGAGAATTCCTTCCACACCTAAAATACAAACTAGCACAGTTGCGCCACAGAGGCAAGGCAGGAGGAAAGAACACAAACACTCATTCTTCATATTTCTATGCACCTAAATATATCACAGCTTTCCTACAAAAACCTCTCGTAGAGAGATTCTGTTTATTAATTACAGTAACAAACAGCACAGTAAAATATACTGGCTGTAGGCTGCCATCTGCCGTTTTGTGTAACGAAAGGTCACTTGCAAGCAGATTTTATCACAGTATGTTTCCACTGTAAGCAGCGTGACAAATCCTCTCGCATGGCAGAGACTGGGGGCATCCCATTCCCACCAGTGGCAGCTGACGAAGTTTCTGGAAACCAGTGTGTTTTCTGAACCTGACTTATTGCTCCCTAGAAATCTTTATAAGGACACATTTCGCACAGATATTGCTTCTCTATTAATACTAATTTTAAATGAATATGCTTTGATGCTTACTGTCCTTCAGTCACACAAATACACACACACATGTGTAATCCCCAAGGAAGCCACACTAATAGGCAAAGTTTAATTTTTGTGGAACTTCACATCATGTGTACAACTTGCACATTGTTTTCTTGCAGTAGGATTATAGTTTTATATTCATGAGATGGTATGCCCTGAAGGTTCTCCATCTGTTTGCCTGGGCTTTTAAAATCATTTAACGACTTATTACAGCTCAGAATACAAACATTTTATTGGGTTCAAGTGCAGCATGTAAATTAAATGAACCTGAGGAGGACATATTGGTTCTCTGATTTAGCTGGCATTTAAGTTAACATCTGCAAGACAAGTGCTCATAGAAAGTTTTAGAAATAAAAGCCAGGCTTCCGTGAATCAGTAGCATTTTTGACATTGCCTTCAATGAGTTCAGGATTTCAACTGATATATCTCGGACTTGGACCATAAATTCCCAAGCCTTCAATAAGCCTTGCTTGTACAGACTCTCCGACTACACAGAATGTTGTTAGTTTTGCACGGGACACTCTCTCCATGTTGATCACATTCTCAGAAAATGGCTCTAATAATCATTTTCCATATTTGGCATGCACCTCCATCTTGTGGTAGTTATTGTTTCAGGAATAGTACTATTAATACTTCAGTTCTTCATCTGAATCATTCATCAGTTTTTAAAAAGTCTCATGAGTCCCTGTTACAAGCAATGCTAAACTTTCTTTGTTCCAAAAAATACACAGTAGAGTAACTGACTACCTAATGGGCCAACAGCACAATTGAATTTTGCAATATTTGAGCATCACATTCACGATGCTGTAATCAAGAGGATATTGTCAAGATTAACAGACCTTATACTGACTTACTTTTATGTTCTCTACAGCCCTTTGCAGAATAGATGTAATTCTTTATCATGTGAAAGGGTCTTTGTTTACTTGTGTGTTTTAATGGATCTCAGTGCAAAGTAGAGAAATCAGTGGTATTATGTATGTGGTATCATATATGTACATGCATTTGTAAGTACATGGTTGCATTTGCATGCACATATTTTACAACTTCTGAGAGAAAGAGAATAGGGGTTTCAAATTAAGCTCTTGGAAACTACAGCATTGTGAAATTTCCTGAGGCTTGCTGTTTACACCCAGTAAGAGTCTAAAACAACTTAAGCAAATTTTGTTGGAACCACCTTCTTAATTCTATTGTCATTTCTTAAAAACACTGAATCTGTTAAAATGTAACATGACATTTGTCAATTCCCTGAGCTGACAGGAACCTCCTGAGGTTCAGCAAAAAAGGCAAATGCAGAGTGCTGCACGTGGAGTAGGATAATCTCATGCATCAGGGCACGCTGGGGCCCAACTGGTCAGAGAGCAGCTTTCAGGAAAGGACCCAGAGATTCTGGTGGAAGGTTTGAACATGAGCCAGCTTTCAGGAAAGGACGAAGAGATTCTGGTGGAAGGTTTGAACATGAGCCACCAATGCACCTTCGCAGCAGACCAAAGCATCCTGGACTATGTTAGCAGAAGTTAAGCTAGCAGGTCAAGGGAAGAGATTATGTTCAGCATTTGTGAGACCGCATCTGAAGTGCTGTGTCCAGTTTGGGGGTCCACAGTAGAAGACAGATGCTGACATACTGGAACAAGTGCAGCAGAGGCCACCAAGCCAGTTTGGGGCTGGATGACATGGTGTCATCCTACTCCTGTAGGCCTACTCAGACTAGAGAAGAGAAGGTTGTTGGTGGGGTGATCTTACTGCTATGAACAACACCAAAAGGTAAGGTGTAGAGAAAGTAGAGTCAGATTTTTCTTGAAGGTGCACAGTTATAGGACAAGAGGCAACAAGCACAAATTGGAAGACAGAAAAATGTGAACAGCTATAAAGAAAAAGGTATTTACTATAAGGGTGGTCAAACACAGGAAGAGGTTGCCTCAAGAAGCTGTGGGATCTCCATCCCTAGAAATATTCAAAAGCCAACTGGACAGGACTCTGAGCAAACCCTGACTGCTTTCAGCAAGGGAGGTGGATGAGACACCTCCAGAAGGTGCCCTCTGGCCTGCCTGATTCTCTTCTTCAGTTTCAGAAGACTTTTCTTGTTCACACAGCAGTAACAACACGGTACAGAAATTCTCTGCTGCCTCTCAGGCACTTCAGCAGCTAAGGAAGAAACTGCACATGACACTGCAACAGAATATTCGCTTAGAGCTGTCAAACCCATCAGTTCTCTTGTGCATGCAGTGAGACAATTCCTGCCAATGCACCTTTATAAACATTTGCTTCTCTTGTGTGTGTTGGGGAAGCAGCTACCTTTCTGTTATTTAAATGCTCTTCTTGGACATCATGTGTAAATGGCTTTGCCAGTCTAACAGCACAACAACAATATGAGCTGTCACATTAGCAGATAACATGAACAGTTAGTATTTTCCAGTTAATGGAAAGCAATTAAGAAACTTCCTTGCCACTCCAGTAGGGATTATCTATTGTTAATCAGACACGAATCTCACCTCAAATAGATAAATAGGGAGATTATTTTTAAGTAGAACACACCCATTAACAACTCTGGAGGCATGTTTTATAAAAAAACAGTAGCTCTCACCAAGTCTGGTCTGTGCAGCAATTAGGCTGGCCTAAAGTGCCCCCTCCATTTCCTGGCCCATGAAGATGTGGGAAAGGGAAATTTTGGCAGCCTACTGAGTTATTTCCTTTCAGTCTGTGGTAGAGGAGAATTTGAGGGGCATCGTGAATACTTTTATCTTTAAAAAAACAAGGTTGCAAATGGTAATTCTCAACATCCATTCTCCTCTGTCGACTGGCACTTATATTACCGTCAGGATAAACAAAAAGCAATCCTCAGTTACTAACAGAATTATATGGAAAAATGTACTAATATAAGACTACATGTTATTATAAAGTAATTCCTATGTTCAAATACAGAGATTTGTCTATATTTTTATTAATGAAAATTTTTTATTACAGCTAATGAAAATGCTGAGTAAAATACCTCGCATCTGCCTTCAAGATAAATCAAATCCTAGTGCTCTTTTGAATGACCTAGGCATCTTCAGATTGGTAAACTGAACATCTCAACTGACAGTCAATGGATTTATCTATTAGGGCTTAGGATATATGAGATAATTTCTTTTTGCTATAGAAACTCCATTGGTGCCATCTTCAGCAGGCTAAAGTAAATTTTAGGATGACCTCTGTTGGAAAAACTCATAGATTAGATATGGTGACAGAGATTCATTTTTTTCATTTCACCTCCCAGAATGCAAAATTCAGGGTTATAATTTAAAATCAGTTGCCAATTGAGAAGAACATATGAAACCGTGTATCAATGCCTGTAATTGGCACATGTAATGACAGCTCCATGAATAATGTATGAGCAACAGTGATTGCTAATCATATTTGTAGTCTCTTAAATGTAGCTCTGACTTTATTTGGTCTGAAATTGGAGGAAAGCAGTAAAGTTTATGGAGCATGAAGTACTGCAGTTTCTTGCTACATATATGGGCTTCAAAGGGTATTAAGAGTTACATTTGAGGTATTTCTCATCGAAGAAATATTATAGTAAAGGTAGATACTTATTTCAGGCAGATCTTCTGCCTTTATTTCAGAACTTCTGAGATCTGCCTTGGTTGTTGGCTGTCTTCTGAAGTAACTATGTCTAACAAATAATTGTTTTCTATGTATACATAGAGAGGAAACAGGTGATGCCAGAACCATTACTTTTAATTTATTGTAAGCCTTTTGAATTTTGGTAGCTTTCAGTCCTGTAAAAATGTCTCCAGTGTTTAACAGACTACTGATCTCTCAGCTTTTAAACTCACCAATTAGTGCTGGAAGAACAAAAACCAAAAACTGGACCAAAAAAACCCCCAAAAACCAACAACAAACAGAGATGAAAGGATCTGGACAGCACATAAGAAAACTGGTGATTTTCCAAACTCTCCCATTGCCTCCTTCTATGCGAGCAAGGTGTCTGGTAACAAACACTACTTTGATCTCCTGAGGGAGAGGGTCTTCTCCATAAATCATGATGGCAAGAGTAAAAGGAAAGCAACACATTCCTTTGATGCTTTGCCATGCTCAGCTGCTGATCTGGGTGTTTATAAAAGTAACCCTCTCCAAGCACATTGAGTTGTCGCTCCCCAGGTTTCGGATTAAGACCCCTGTTGAGCATCGCTGCGTTGAGATGCTGTTCTCATACCCATGGCACGTGGTAACTTACCTGCTTTAAGGGATGGGAGCACATTTGATCGGAATGTTTTGGATGGCTGTATGCTTACCCGCTGCCTTATTTCTCTGATGCCCTTTGTCACAGCTGTAGATCTTTTTCTCATCCTGAGTTTACTTCTCCAGTGCTGTACAGGTCCTGCACAGCCTGCAGTCCCCTTAGCTGGGGAGAAAACAAGCTGTCAGCACCGCCACAGGAAGCCTGTTGCCAGGGCAGAGGCACGTCGTCTTCTCTTTATCATGAGGAGCCAAAACAACATTTTGTGTATGTTCACTGTATCAGGAGCAAGGTGAGACAGCTACTTAGAAAAGCAGAAAGAGAAAGGATGGTTTAGGAGGTGTATGACAGGATTAACATCATGCATAAAGGCCACAAACATGGGATGCCTCTGATGAAAAACAGGAGTGATCTAATTCTTGGACAGAAACACATACCTTGATATTTAACTGAGGAGAAAAAAAAGCAAAGAATGAGAAAAAAAGGAAGAGGTAAAATACTGGATGTAAAAACTGGAGCTTCAGCATCACTACCATGATATTTTGTCAGAAGCAAAGTGGTAAATAAGGGAACTGGCAGTTTCTCAAGGGTATCTAATACCAAGATTTCTTAGTGCTGAGTCTTTCTAGGAGAAGCACAAATGCTTAGGCACCTCAAAGGTAACATAACACAGAAGAACAAGACATGGATATTAGTGCAAGGCAAACAGATACATGATTTCAAAAAGGAAAGTCAGACAGCTCATTTAAAGGCAGGTTGAAAAAAGAAGGAAAAAACCCCACAATCACCAAGCAGTGTTTTTAGGTAAATTGACTTTCACAGCTGACATTTTCCTCCTGTCCCTATAGTAAATGCTTGGTCGAACATTTAATTTCTGCTACTTTGCTGACTGCCCCCTACTACTCTTTGGCCTCTTTCAACGTTCACACTTCTCCCAGTTTATGCAAAACATATCTACCTGTCTATACATACAGACACAGAGGTACACACAGCTAACATCCTTGCCCTGTGGTCTCATCTCTCCTTACTCCCTTCTGAATTTTGTTGCTCTGACCTGCCACTTATGGTTCAAGTGGCTTGCCCTTCTTTTCACTCCCATGCATGATGCTAACAACTTCTTTCTCCTGTTCCTCTACGCCCTCTCCATCAGGGATGACCAATCAGTGATGATCTCTCAGCTAAATTAACGTTTGCAATTAGGATCCTCTATACATTGATATATCCTCGGGGACAACACCAACTAAACATAGGGTGGAAGAAAAGGGAAGAAGTTGGAAATTTTAGATTTGATTTTTAATTGCATTCCTCTAATTCTTTTTGTCTAGATAAAAAGCATTTTTTGCTACAGGGATAGCAAACTTCTTTGTTTGTATGGCAGCTATCACTTTGACAATGGCATTGCAAGCAAATTGCAGTGGAGACAATATACGGTTTGCCCCAGAAAGCTGACAGAGTGTATAAAGGAAATTGAAGATGTGGATTTCCCCATAGTATTTAAAGTGATAAAAAGGATGAACTTAATTCTCACCAAGAGAGAAGAAGGTCAGACTGCTCTACAGAAACCTATTAAAGGGCATCAGGAGAGGCTCTGAGATCAATAGATATTTAAAGGGTAGCCACTGTATGAGAGAAATACTTTTGGAAGAGAAAAAAGTATTAAGAAAAAATGTAGGTGCTAGTGGAAAGCTGACTGTTGCTTAAACAACAACAACAACCATCACCAACCCTCAAAAATCAGTGTCCATACGCTTCTGGCACCTCGAAAATATTTGCCCAAGTCAGTGGGAGTTTTGGCTGCGTGCACATTTTTTGCTGTTTCTGCTATTAAGCATACAGCTGAAAACCATTTCCTTGACTTATTTACAGAACTGTAATTGGAAAAAAAGAATTTTCTTTTCTAACATACTCTGTAACAGTACCGTTAGCCAAGCAAACAATGACATAAAGAACGTACCGAAATGCAAGTTCAGCAGCAGTATTTAACCTCTTCATTGCTTAGAAAATATGCTTATTTTGTCTCCATATGTACTACTTCATTAAAACTGGCTCTTTCTCATACGCACTGTAATTGTGCCAGTATGGAAATACCAGGTTGACCTTTCAGCCCTGCTGTGATCGCGACCTTAGCTATCCTATTAAGGTAGAAAAACTCTCTCGGGAACTGTGTCTGCAAATGCATCAGTGGGAGATTTTTGTCTTTTATAGCTGTCAGAAAACATACTGGGATATTCCATCTGCTGGATAAAAAAGATGATGCTTCAATGAGAAAGGCTTATGAAAGCAATCCCAGCAAAACAAGAAAGTGAGGCAGCATCTGGAATAAGCACGAAGCAAGAGTAGAGGCCCAAGTGTGAACTGGAACTATGTAAAAGTGATGAAAAAAAAGAAATTCTGAGCCTTTGAAACAACTCCAGTCAGCCTGAAATAAACCGGACTGCTATTCCAGTAATAATACTCCTAAATAAATTGTTACTGTTCCAACAGGCAAAGCAATCAGACTTTCTTTTTTTCCTTGATGAAACCATATATACTGATTGCCTCTTATCTGCCTATCACAATGCCCTCTTCTAAGATACAAATGATTCATCCTTTAGTATTGAATTCTTCCAATAAAATTTCAATGAATAAATAGATCTTATGGTGGCAGAACACATTGCCTGTGAGTTTTTCAAACAGCCGGGACGAATATTTAGGACAATTGTACACAGAAACAATACGAACAGTTGGCCAAGGTCTACAAGACCTTTTCTCTTCAGTAACAAAGTGCTTAGAAATAATGTATTTGTTAATTTGATCTTCTCTGTAGGGAACACTTCATAGTTAAAAATAGCAAATAAATTTGACTTACAAACCTGTGTTACAATAATAGCATTGTTTTTACAAATATATTACAAAGATCAAGGAAAGTGCATGCTGTCTGGTGATGTGCTGCCAATATTTTAACAAAGATCTCTAATAAAAAATGTCCTTCGTTTGTTCATGCTAAGCTTTATGGACTATGTACTACACAACAATAAAGTTTTAAAAATCTTTCCTTTAAATCCAAAAAATTCTCGTTCAGATTTGCAGAAAGGATGCAGGCACAAAAAAGGCCATTTGAAATTAGTTTTTGCTGGCATTTTTTTTTTCTTGTGTGTGTGTGTTCTGAAAAAGAAATCCACCTATGGACAATAACAGGGATGGCATTCCATGGCACAGACAGGATAAACTAGGGGTAAGTACATGTCACAGGCTTCTGATGCCAGATGGACAGAGAATGCAGGTTTAGCTGAAGTTCAAACCAGGAAGTTTTAAACAGTTGTTCTTCTAATTTTAAAGATTTTTGGTTCACCAGTACTGTCCAGGAAAGTAGCCATCTCACAGTAGAGGCTTTCTGAGAATGTGAATAGGTATCATTTGACATTAATTTCATTTGAAAATAAAGGAAACCAGAAGTTACTCAGAATTTAGGCTCCATGAGTTCAAAATTGCAGTTCTCAAGTCTCTTTTTTAGCTGCTACCTTGTTTTGGAAGCATCACTGCTTTCAAAGTGAGAGTTGCTCAGCATATAAGCTTTTCCCTGCCCATGCCCCACACTCCATGAGGTTTGGCAGATGATATCCAGAATTACTTAGGGTCTAGAAATCAATTGTTCCCCTACCAGTATCTAGTAATCATTTCAATTCAATAAATGTACACTGAAAACAACTATCATAAGTCCATGGATGCGTTGCACAGTGGCAACAATTTTCTTTTAAAATACTGCTGTTGCAACCTTCTCTCCTCAGCCTCTACTCCAAATTTCTACAGAGAGCTCAATAGTTAAGTCACATATCCAAGGAAAGGGAGACTGAGGTCTCCTTCCTATGTCTTCTTGAGATTACCTTAATCAGTAGACTTTTCTAGCTGACAGTGAGTACACAGAGGGAAAGACCTTGCAAGAACGTATTAGAGTTTAATCCCATTCTCTCATCAGTCAATATTACTTTGAGCTTTGTGCACAAATTATTTCAAGGTTCATTGCATCAGAGATGGAGCACAAAGACCATCAAGACTATGCTGTGTCCCTTGTCCCATGGGCTGTTTAATAAGTGACTTCAATGTTGCTTACAGAAAAGCAATGTTTGTGTGTGTGAAGACATCCCAGGTGAAAATACATCAGCTCCAGACTTATTTGCTTTGTTTTCCTCATTTGTCACTTTTAGGGTCACCTACAAGATGGTCTCCACTTTGATTCCCATTCTGACACACCAAACTTTCCCCATGTACTATAGTGGGATCTGAAAGCACTCCTGGACATAAAGGCACCTTTTGGAATCAGAATATAACTCACTGATGAATCAAATGTCTTACTTCCCATTTATGATCAGTCCATAGACAAAAAGACCTTGTGAAGGACCATTCATAGTTCTTTTGGCTGAGAATTTGTCTGAAAACTCCAAGTTACTGCAGGTCAATCTGATCCATTTCGCAGGCAAAACATTCACTCCTCAGTAATATCATAGAATCATAGAAT
>VZSF01007910.1:353350-482640 GCA_013398295.1 Chionis minor | reverse complement strand
ATGATCTCCAGAGGTCTCTTCCTACCCCNTGCCCAGAGAGGTGGTGGAGTCTCCGACTCTGAAGACATTCCAAACCCACCTGGACGCCATCCTGTGCTACCTGCTGTAGGTGGACCAGCTCTGGCAGGGGGGTTGGATTAGATGATCTCCAGAGGTCTCTTCCTACCCCTAACATCCTGTGATTCCGTGTGATTATTTTTTAAATAGTCTGGATTTGCTGTTAACAGCATAAAAGAGGAAACAAGGAAGTGTTATAATGGTTAGTACATCAGTACTCCCCGCATACAACATTTTACAAAACATTTCATGGTTTTCAAACAGTGTTGTACTCAGTCCCTAACCCTATATTAGCCTTACACTCAATAGAAAAAATAACAAACCATCCCTTCATTCCACCAGCACTAGAAAAAACTCCAGAAATAAGTTATTTGCTTTGCCAAGCAAAGTATCTGTTTCGCTCCATGTGTCTCTCAACAACCAACAAATCCCTCAGAGACCCTGAAGAAGTTTACTGGTATACGTACAAGTCAACCATCAGAAACAGAACATGTGCCAGAAGACACGCTTTCATGAGTGACCTTATCACACATTTCCCAAATTCCTTTTTTTATAAGCCATGGATCAGGGCACGGTGAGAACTTAAACTGGTTTTTTTGTCTTTGTGTTTTTGAGGTTTTTTTAACTTAATCATTATTTTTGAAGAATAGCATTCGTAAGAATAAATTGTATTTTCAGACTCATACAAATTTAACTACCAACACATGCAGCAACTCTTCCACTTAAATTCAGAATTGCAGGCACTTCCTAGGACCACGGCTTCACTACAAACATAAAGCACGCCTCCAAGGACAGAAATTTGTATTAACTGTTAAATATTGGCAATGTGCAGCAATAATTACACAAGCTCATAGGATAATTAAATACGAAAACAATGCAATTAGGTGTGCATATCTTAAAAATATTTAATATTTTAGCTTCGAAAGGCACTTTTGCATATATTACATTATCTATTTTACAATGTAAATGTGGATATCAATCAATTTATACTAATTTAAATTAGAAACAAGATGGTACGTGATCTAGAAATAACAAATTAAAGTTAGTTCATATTATATTTGGAACTGTATCCCATTATCGTAACTTCAGCAGTAAATCCCAACTATGAACTCATGCGAAGGGCTGGAAAAAAGACCAGGAGAGAGCAGGACTCCGAGGTTTTCCCTTGTGACTCTCTGAATTGGGTTCTATCTGCCTGTGCCTAACACCTCTATTTAACAAGAATAACTCATTTCCGAGAGGTTCACACCTGACAGAGAAAAGCCGAGTAGAGTTTTCATTACTGCCCGGCATGTCCAAGGTTATGTTCTAATAAGCTAACAGAAAAATCAAGTAAACAGAAATGGATGTATACAATCCACAGCAAAGACAGAAAATTAAAAAATACAAAACCCGGAGGCTAAACTTGGAATTAGTTCTTTTAACCAACACACAAAGTAGAAATGCAGCGTAGGAGAATGAAGTGGTAGGAGTCAAGAAGCAAGGACACCTGGGGAGGAATAACCCCCCGCACCAGGACAGGCTGGGGGTGACCTGCTGGAAAGCAGCTCTGCAGAGAGGGACCTGGGAGTCCTGGTGGACAACAGGATGCCCATGAGCCACCAATGTGCCCTGGTGGCCAAGAAGGCCAATGGCATCCTGGGGGGCATCAAGAAGAGTGTGGCCAGCAGGTGGAGGGAGGTCATCCTCCCCCTCTACTCTGCCCTGGGGAGGCCACAACTCGAGTGCTGTGTCCAGTTGTGGGCTCTCCAGTCTAAGAAAGACAGGGAACTGCTGGAGAGGGTGCAGTGAAGGGCCACAAAGATGATCAGGGGGCTGGAGCATCTTTCTTATGAAAAAAGGCTGAGAGATTTGGGTCTTTTTAGTCTGGAGAAGAAAAGGCTGAGGGGGGGATCTCATCGATGTCTACAAATACTTAAAGGGAGGGTGCCGGGAGGAGGGGGCCAGGCTTTTTTCAGTGGTGCCCAGTGATAGGACAAGGGGCAATGGGTATAAAATTGAATATAGGAAGTTCATCTGAAGATGAGGAGGAACTTCTTTCCTTGGAGGGTGGCAGAGCACTGGCACAGGCTGCCCAGAGAGGTGGTGGAGTCTCCAACTCTGGAGACATTCCCAACCCGCCTGGACGCCATCCTGTGCAACCTGCTGTAGGTGACCCTGCTCTGGCAGGGGGGTTGGACCAGATGACCTTGAGAGGTCCCTTCCAACCCTTAACATTCTGTGATTCTGTGACACGCAGGCAAAGCTCTACGTTAGGACGAGGCCATCCTGCTGCACCGAAGAGCCTGCCCAGCCAGCCCTTCCAGTCACCGACTGTGCCAGCTCTTCCACTACAAAATCCTGACGCAATACCCAGTCTGGGTTTTCCTGTCGCCCAGAAAACACATCAACCTCTCTCCCCCAGTCACTCAGACCGTCAGCCCCAAACACAGGCAGGGCGAGATGTCCTGGAGTCACCACCATCGCGGGGCAGAATAGACAGAGGTTCTCATCACCAACTTCAAAATGCCCATTTGTGCGATACTTCTGCCAGACTCCATGATTATTTGAAAACGACGTTACAAGAATTTCAGTGCAGTTCAGTGAATCCTCAAAAATCTGTCAAGGATTTTCTTCCAGAAACTTGGAATTCATTACAAAAAATATGCATGCTTGACACAGCGGAAACATCCTGTCTTAGAGGACTTACGTTAGATATAACAAGGACAGATAGAGGAAAGCAGTGCAAGAGAAGAAACTTCAAATATAGGCAATACATCTTCTAACGTGTCACAGCTAATAAAGTAAGTCACTTGCCACTAATGAATGGATTGAGTCAAAGAAGCCAGTTAACATTAAAATGTACCTAATCCTTATTTTCTCTAGGAATTCCTGCTGTGCCAGCTACATGACTGCAGGACGTTCTATTCTAACTTTAAAAATTGTTCTCGATGCCCCTACAAGGTTGTGAATAATTTCAACCGAACCTTCTTAATAACCCATCGTTCTCACCCACCTCCGCAGTATAAGTGTACGTATATCAAATAACTTATTTCAGCAGCTGTTAAGCCATAAGTCATCTTGCTGTCCTGCTAATTTTAAATTATTTTAGACAAATAATAATAATGGCAAAGGAAGTATCACATACCTTTACAAGACTATCACTGGCAGAACACCATTAGATTGAAAACAACAGTTGAGCGACTCGCCATTTCAGCTGTCTGTGCTAGTAATTCCTACTATAAAGGCTTTTCTTGCTGAATACAATGGATAAAAGCACCAGGATTCCGTAACTTGACATTTAAAAAATAACCATATTGCAAGTGACAATGGGAAGGATTTTATGATTCTGCTTTCAATAGGGTTAAGCACGCAGTGTTCTTTCAGGATGTTTTAAGTTGTCCAGTTTCTGATCTTTATGGTTCATAAGTTTACTGTAAAGTTATTTAATCTGACAGCGTGGGGAAATTTACTGGTATCCCTTTTATTTTCTTGGACAAAATCATTTCTAAATTCTTTCACCACATGTATTTCAATGAAACCCTTTTAGCACTATAGATGACAGTGCAATAATCATGTATTTCTACAGATAATAGCTAAGTAAAAGGGTTTATAAAATAAAACATCTCTTTAGTTTTATATTTAGAAGTCACCACTAATTGTAAAGAATTACTAACTGCTACTGCACAGGTCAGCACTCCCCCATGGGACTGTCCATACTGCAGAAGCTACATAAATAGCGAATTTTGATATTCAGTTCATCTACTACCATCATCTTTAAAAAGGTTTCTCCAGCTGTGATTGCACGCTATCAGCAGCACTGAAAAGTCGATTTTCCCCAATTACAGCTCTGGATTGCAGTTGCCTTGGGCAGGAATAAGGAGACTCGCAAAGCTGCTCATCAGTCTGAATCGGAAAGGCTTGTTGAGGATCCTCTCACGTACCTTTCTGCGGGTGTATTCCGGGGAATACAAGCTCAGAGTAGCTCTAGGCATTGACTTTTATTGTCAAATGTCCACATGCCAACTATTTGTGGGGCAGGGGGCCCTGCTTTTACACAAATGTGGTTCAAATCAGAGAGAACAGGCCATGCTCCCCAAAGAAGGTACAAGATGACTTCCAATGAGCGACTGAAAGGGATGAGGCAGCACAAAGAGGTAATGCGACAAAGAATAATGTTATTTTCTGATCTTCTGCATGCTACGCACGCAGCGCAAATGACTGTACACACAAGGAACAGCTCCCCCCCTTTTTCCTTTTTAATAAACAAACATTTGCAAAAGTATAGATTTCTTTTCACCTAACTTTTCCACCTAAAACAACCTTTTGCGTTCCATTCATACTTACGTATTGCTAACTTTAAATGATCTTATCGCACCCTGCAATAGGACCTGCCCTTTCCCAGCAAACCGATCCAAACAATCCATCCGGAGAAAGAGGGCAAGGCAAATAAACACAAAGAATGGTAAGCAGAGACTGGTGTTTGCTGGAGGATACAGCTTCCTGACGATGACGCTTCATCAGCCTTCTGACATTCAACCCCTTCACTATTGCTCACGCTATTTCCCCAGCCAGCTGCATACTCACCGCTCCAAACGCCAAAGGAAATTCTCCGCCTGCTGCGTGAAATTAAAATCCAACGGTATTTTCCTTCCCATGAGCAACTAAATTAACAATAGCCTGGCTTCTCATGGATTTAAGTTCTGGTCCTCTTCTATGTACAACAGCACTCCCTTCTCTCATGTCACGGCGCTATTTGAACAAGAAGGTGAATTTTACGGCTGGCCCTGAGCCACGCGCACAGTGACAGCCCCCCAGCACACTCGTATTGACTCCTCAGTCGCACAACGTAATACAGGAGAGTTTCTCCTGCCTGTCCTGCAGGAGGAGGTAATTTGCAGGTTCCCAGGCTCCTGAGGGCGTCACCCAGTAGGGAATGCTGTAAAACCGTGGTTCCAAATCGCCATCCTGTACGGATATCAGCACACACCGATACCAGCTTCGATCACCAACTTGTCACTTTTCTGCTACTTACAGCTGCCACAAGAGGTGTCCAATTTAAGAAGTTATATTTTAATTTTACTAAAGAGTGGAGCAGCTGCTTGTTTGTCCTACCCCACTATCGCTCTCAATGAACGGCATCTTTCTGCACCCAGTTCCTTCCCTTCAGCTGCTGGATTTCAAACGTGTGTGCCAGCCAAGCACTGGAAAGCAGGCCAACAACCACAGCACAGCCGCTAGCTCCAGGGCCTTCCAAAATCTAGTCTGGCCCATTTGCTTGCATCGACCCAAAGATCTCCCCCCTCCATATCAACTCAAGCTCTCCAAATCCCCCAGGCTCATTAACGCACAGGCTTCATAGGCTTTTCCAGAGTCTTGTAACTCCCCAGGATTCCCCCGGCTCTGCCTTTCCACAGTTGGACTCGATGATCTTGAGGATCTTTTCCAACCATAATGATTCTGTCTGCATCCGGTACCGGCTGCAGAAGCTCTTGCAGCAAGTTTCCACACATCGTTACCTCCTCCAAGCTCAACCCTATCTTTCCTTTCCCACTACTAATGCCCTGAATTTTTTCCAGGCAGGATTACGCACGGGCAGGCACAGCAAGGGGTACCATTCCCTTCCCAGCCGAGGAGACCAGCCCTTTTGAAGGGACGGGACTGGTGAAGAAAACCAGTAAAAAGGAGGATGGAAAGATGACTGGAGAAGTTTCAAAGCTTTGATAAGGCAGAAGGGGAAGAAAACAGGATGCAGAAAGGCAAGTCTACAATTAAACTAGGAAAAGACAATAATGATGGAAGAAGAATACGGACAATATTAACAAAAAAGGAATGGGTGCTTGCTGGAAAGAGACACCTTTGTAACCATTCTGCAGCAGATCCACATCCCCTAAGGAGCTTCCCCCACCCGTCCTGAACACATCCTTTTGAGGAAATTTCTAAGAGCGCAACAGAAGTCTTAACGTTCAAGTACAGTAAGTCGCAGGACACACCAGTATTTTCACTTTGCAAATCGGTTCAACAGTGTGACGTGAATCTATGATAAATAATGCTCGTCAATAATCTGTCCTGGTGTGAGCAACACAGGACTAATTTCTTTCCTAATGCTTGGGAAAGCTGTATTTGTGTAAGACTCTAGCGTCTGAATCAGTGAAGATATTTACTGTACAGCCAGCCATGGTGGGGGGGTTTCAAGGTCTCCGTGTTTTCGAGCTCACCAGGTGCAGGGATGAGGAGGAGCGAGACTCGGGCACTTGACCCAAGCTGGCCAGCAGGTTTGTTTCATACCATGAACGTCACATTCAATAGAAATTAGAAAGTCTGCTGCAAGGTAGGGGGTTCTCCCCCTTGCTCGTGCTCTCCCCCTTGATGGCTCTCCCTTGATGATGGTGATCCAGAGGACTTCTTGCCCCGGTGCCGGATCCCTGAGCCCTTCCCTTCCTCCCAAAGCCGTAGCGCTCGCAGTGTCCCACATTTACTGTCCCCTGCTGGGAGTGCACAGGTTCCGACTGATATAGTTGGCTGAGTATAATCCTTGTATACTTGATATTGGTACTGGGATCAATATGGGTTCCTTTGTGTTAGTACTGTTAATTATCCAGTTCTATCCTATTAAATCTGTTTATCTTTCAACTCCTGGGTTTTCTTCCCGACTCCCCTTCCCGGGTGGGGAGGGGTCATCGGGTGAGAGAATAACTGTCTAAGCGACAATAAATTGTTATGGGTTTTCTCAAACCGTAACATAATCATATCAGGAAACACTGCAATAGTACCATTGTCACAAATCCATTTGCAAATTTTCAGAAAACGTGTAAATAAATTAATTATCCTTGAGAAATCCACCTCTCTGACTAGTTCAGGTGAAACTGGTGAACAACTTTGAAAGTTATTCTGGGAAAGAGGGAAGATAAAAACAAATTATATAAGAGACTATAGTGCAACAATACTGTGAAAAAAAACCAAGCAAAACAAGCAGTGAAAGGTAACCTTTACCTGTAAAGGTTAACAAAAGAGAAGAAAAAAAGAGTGTTTCAGCCAAAGATAACAGTCATCAATACAACTGCTGATCCCATTAACTAGATTTCTCGGTGGTTGGAGTTGCACTGAAAGATAAATCAAGATGCCAAAATTCTAATTTGTACATTTAAAGCAATCTAACAACTTAGCACTAAATTTTAAAGGGAGCAAAAATTTTCCAGTAGAAGCTGAGTATTCAGCAAAAAAACCCCACAAACCTGTAACCATCTCCGTATCAAGTCATGATTTTATTTATCGATGACATGGGCACTGAAACTGCGCACAAAGTCTGAAAGCAATCACTTCACCTAAAATTAGGTATAAAGCAGCCTGCGGTGATAAATAAGTGGATCTTTAACAGCTGTTGTGGCACGCTCAAATCTAATCTCCCATTCATTCATTCAAGTTATAACAACAGACTGATACATGGATGTTTTGTATCAGTGCAGAGAAAACAGTAATTCCAGAATTTGTTTATTCAGCTCAGATGGAAAATACGGCACATTCAGTCTCAACGCTGCCGACTCGAGAAGGTTCAAGGAAAAGAATTTAAACAGCGTTTGTAACAAGGTCCTGTAAATGAGAATCCTTACACAAATTTACAAAGGGAAGTGCAGGAGAATGCGTAAGTATTTTCTGATGTCTTGAGGGGAACGTTTCCCATTTCCTACATCCCATGCAGCAGCATGTTTACTTTAGAGAATAATCTGAAAGTCAAGCTTTAGTAACAAAGTGACAGAACACTTATTTCATATAATATTAACGGTAGGGCACAAAGTCAGATTAGAAATACACATTTCTAATATGTGCACCACATCAGTATCGCTCCTTGCGCAGCACCAGGGATTTGTTTCTGCGGAGGCAAGTGGAGGCGACTTCCAAAGCATTTTAAGGCATCTTCCTTCAACTTCAGTAAAACCAGCTTTCTATTTATTTGCTGGCAGACAGATACAGTATCATCAACTTTGAAATGTGGTAACTGAAGTATTTCATCCCGATGCTACTGAAAATACTTCAGTATTTTCTGATTTACTGATACTTCAGTATTCAGCTTATAATAATAAGTGAAAATTGATTGCATACAATATGAAACTATGATGTTTATGGCTACTTTCATTAGTCAGAAATTATATAAAAATAAAGGGCAAATGCTGAACCATTTAAAATTCTCGCAACAACAATAATCTAACCGACATCTTTAGCGACGGGTAATGAGGTCTGCCAACAAAAACAACTTTTTCAAATGACTGGTTTCTAAACTGATGTAAATACTTGCAACACTAAAAAGCTATCAGTGGTGGAGACGGTGTAAGTTGTCAGCAGGAAGAAAAACAAGATACTCCAAAAGGATGTAGTGAGTAGCAGCATTGCCAAAACCAAGCAGATCCAGTTCCATCCTAGGAATAAACTGCCTTGAGTAGTCACCAAGTAGCACGTTAACCCAGCAGGAATGACCAAATGCAAGAGCTAGTAGCATCTCAAACACCAGAAACGGAGTTCAGGAATTTCATAAAATTAAATTAGGGAAGAAAGAAGTAGGGAAAATAGGGAAAAAAAGAAAGAGGTTGTTCTAGTGGGCAAGAGGTCAGATACAAAAATCCTAAAGACAACGAGTAAATAATCTGACGTCAGCAAAGAAGCCTCCTGCTAATTCAGAAATTATGATTTTCGCTTTTTCTTTGAGTAAAACATTCTCTCCTCTCCTCTGCACAGGACAGAGCAGATTAAAAGGAGCCAGTGTGTTGCGCGATCTCTTCAACAGCCAGACTGGCACAGAAACAGCACATTGGTCCTCACTCAAAACTTTGTTGATAAAGCGATATGATAGAATCATAGAATCACTTGGGTTGGAAGAGACCTTCAAGATCGAGTCCAACCATAAACCTCTGCCAAAACCACCCCTAACCCATGTCCCTCAGCACCACGTCTGCCCGGCTTTTAAATACCTTGAGGCCATTTCCTCTTGGCCTATTGTTTGTTACTTGGGAGAAGGGATTGACCCCACCTGGCTACAACCTCCTTTCAGGGAGTTGTAGAGAGTGAGAAGGTCTCCCCTCAACCTTCTCTTCTCCAGACTAAACAATCCCAACTCCCTCAGCCGCTCCTCATAAGACTTGTTCTCCAGACCCCTCACCAGCTCCGTTGCCCTTCTCTGGACACGCTCCAGCACCTCAATGTCTCTCCGATACTGCGGTGCCCAAAACTGAACACACCACTCCAGCTGCGGCCTCACTAGTGCTGAGCACAGGGGCACAATCACTTCCCTGCTCCTGCTGGTCACACCATTCTTGATCCAGGCCAAATGTCATATCGTATCCAGCACTGCTTCTCCAAAAATTAGTTTGTATAGGTTTTTGACGAGCATTGAAGTCACTCTTAGGTATAAACACTGCCTTTATTAATTCTTTCTACCAATTTCTGCAGAAACTACGTTTTTTACTGAAATTTCAGAGTAGTCAGTGCCATCTGCCCCGTTGAAAAATGACACTTAGTCACATCAGGGATAACTGAGTCCTTTCTCTTACAATAAGCTGCCTCCTTCTCACCAAAAAAAGAGAATAAAATAAAATAAAAAAAATAAATAAAATAAAGTCAAGCATCTTGGACAAACCACTCATTTCAACTCTTTCTGTATAGAGCTCCAGAGATTAAGGAGAAATAAAAGCCTTTCACAGGATGGGATGAACCACCATATCTCACCCCTAGACTAAAGTACTAGCTTAGATTAGATGCTTATTTTTCAGATGATTAACATTAGGTGAAATCAAACACGGTTAATGAAGCTAAAAATGAGAATCAGATAAACTGGCTTCATGAAGCATTGTCGGAGGTACACAACCAACCTTGCGAGCAAAAGGAAGAAAGAATGTCCTTCCTCAGGTTTTTAAATTTAGGTTGCAAAAAACCATAGGTAGGAATACGCAATTTTCAGTTTGGTGTTCCCGAAAACTTTAGTAATATATCGCAACAAGATATCATCGAAAAAGCAGGAAGTTCAGCACACATGCAAACCAGTCTTGGAAAGAAAAAATTGTAGCAGCAGCAGAAACTGCATATTGTTCCCTTGAGGCAGAAGAAAATAAGCATCTAAGTGGTTACCTCCTGTTTAACTGAAAAACAACTAGTACAAAGCTTTCAAGAAGCAGCACTATACAATATACTTAACCTGCCTGATCTGACAAGTGATGAAGAGTTTTAGTAACACTTCGCTGCAGCCTGAAGATGAAAAAATAAAACAAAGCTTTCCTTTTCATCTTAATGCGATAAACCATACATTTAAAGTATTCTTTAATACCACACTGAAGATTCTCTAACAGATAAATAAATTGCGATGGAAAGAAAAGTACCATTTGCTGTTAAAACCACAAGATTTTATTACTTGGAGGTCTCCTTGTCCTGCACAACAATCTCTTACCTGTCCACTGGAGACTTGGTTTAGAAATATTTTGATACATTCTCCCCTTATAGCAGTCCCTCACTTTTCAGTTTATTGACAGTTGTAGTTAGTGGAGAGATAATTTTGGATAAGAATATATTTTCCTATAAAACCAGAGAGGATGCTATACAACAGAATGACAATTTCCTTGCGTAGTGCTATCAAGACTAATTCAGGTGAAAGCAAACAGTTCTAATTTAGTAATTAGTTTTATTTCATTTAAATTATCATTATTTTTTGTTTTATTCCTTAAGATAGCAAAACCATTCAAACTGCTCCCAATTACTTCTATTCTAACAATCCTTTAAATTACCTACCCTTTTATCTTAGCCAGCTATCTGGACTTTTTGACCTATAATCCCAGGAAGGTCTCTGAAGGACAAAGGAGAAATAGCTGGGTTTTATCCTGATGCCCAGACACAGCACGGACTAGCGAAGCCAAAGGCTGAAATTTCAGAGGAAATACTAAATAGTTCAATGGCTACTACGGGCAGCCTGCAGGACATGTAACTCTCAATATGAACCGAGAGCCTGAGCACGTGAGAACTTTGATTTCTGCAAGAACATACATGGGGAAGGGGGCATATTGCCAGATGCATTTTTATTTAATTCTAACACCAGGGGGGTGGGGGGGTGGTGTGAGCCCCCACCCCCCTGCACACTCTCTTTCCACAAGTCTGCCTCAAACATTTGATAAACTCTGGCTGCATTTTCAAGAAGCTCAGCCTAAGGCCAGGCTCCGAGCGTCTGTGCTCAAAGGTCTAAAACTCTGCCAGGATTTAACTACAAAACAATTCGGTACTCTGAACTAGTAAAAGGTAATGGCACCGATTCCATGCATAAATGCGTAACCATTTAGCCCTTAAAACTCATCATTATGTGCTGTTTTGCAAAGGGCTCCACGAACTGCGCACAATAGCTTTTTCCCAGGTTACCTTTTTTTCCTCTGTGTTTTTATAGACAGTTTCTCTGGCTTCCTTAATTAAGCTTACTGCAGCCCTAGACATTAACACAAGAATCACACACCAGCCACCAACAGTTGGTTTTCAACCGGATTTTCTGCTAACTACTGGCAGATTATGTTTTACCATGCACGAATCTTGTGCTTCCACATCAAAAAGCAAGTGGTTCTCACTTCTAACTCGCGAGCCATTTCTAAGCAAATACTTTGGATATGCTTGTTACACCAGCTACGACAAAAATTGCTTTATATGTGTACCACACAACTACTCCAAAAGGTTTTTAGAGCAAACGTCTGCACTCAGTAAACCCTAATAGAGCACATGCAGCCTTAAGCAGAATAGCATGAAATTTAATTTCAACAAAACCACTAGAGACCAAAAAAGCACACAGTATGCGGTACATAAGAATTACCTGTTTCAAGAATATATAGAAACAAAAATGACACTTCTAAATGAATGCCCATTGAAAGATAAATTCTGCCTGTCTGCAAAAAGCCACACACACAGAAAACCATTTGTAAAAACAAAAAAAAAAAACTATTAAAGAAGCTGACTATCATCTCGATGAACCTACCTCGGCCTGAGACCTAGTTACTCATGCATATGAGCAGGACAGGACCTGACACATCGAGCGCTCTTTGTTTAAATTTCATTTGGAATATCAAAAGTTCTCTATCAGTTGTAAAATGAGAACCCCCAAATAAACCAATCAAATGTCCCCCCTAATATGTGACAATACTCATGGGATATATTGGCCTTCTCCCTGACACTCATGTCAGGAGGGAAATAAAACAAAAAAACCTCAAACATACAACTCAATCCCACAAGCTCTCAAAAACCTAATTCCTCCATTTGCAGAACTCTTGCAAACCTCCGAATTAGTTTCTTTCGTTCCCCTTACGATACTGAATAACAACAAATAAAGCAGTATCAGGAGCAGAAGGAGAGAGGAGGGATGAGAATCAATTATTGCAATTCTCACCTTAAATGTCCCCCACACCTGGGGAGCTGAACATGGTGGTCTCATTACAAAGAGAGAAAGAAACAGAGGGAGAGGAAGGGAGAGATGGAGAAACGACTTCTAAATTCGGCCCGTCCTTCCAACTTAACAATCAAACTTAAATCAAATTTATACCATGCCAAACCCTGGTTTAACATTAACACAAATGTAATTTCTTGAAGCATACTGAAATGGATTTATTTCATGCAGTCCAGCATTACTACTGCAAGATAAATAAGGCATTTCAGGGGGCTGGTTAGGTTGGCTTTTTTTAATTATTACTAATATACCTGTAAAAGTTCTTTTTTGTTTAGGGGAAAAAAAAGATGTTAGTCTTTCCTTGAACAGCATAAAATATTATTTCAGAATTGGGGCAAAAAAAATATTCTAATCCACGAAAACTTGTGGATTGTTTCCCCTCACAATGCTTTGCTTCTGAAGACGCAGCCCAGACCGTTTGAGCCATGCCTGCGCTCTCCAGCTCCGGTAATTAAGCATGATCAGGCTTGCTCCCTTCCACTAGGACAGGCACTTGGACGACCGGTGGTGAACTTGCTTAAGCAGCTGATTCAGGAGAAGGAAACCTAACTTGGACATAATCTGCAAAGCTGTTCCAAAAGGTGGTTGCCACCAAAAAGTGACACTATTGGTCCTGCATGTGCTCCTGCTACCTCTCCCTGAATACACAGGGTTCAACGAAGGGAGCTAAGCCGGTACAAAACTCTTCTCGTAGAGTGCTTCTGGGTGGTTTAGATCACTGGACACCAAGTTTTCACAGGAACAGACATGATCAGACATGAGACCGTTAGATGAGGTTAGCTGGAACATCAGACCATAACCTCAAACACGTGACATTTGCATGAGAAGTTCCAGCACCCTTTGCCATTCGTTCTTGTTTGACCTTTGTACATTTGTATAAAACGTCTGTTGTTCTGCAGGATGTATCGGGACTCGAAACACAATTACAGTGGGCAGCCCCAAAGGTGCAGTCTTGATGACATGTCAAAGACAATAGGTTCAGCAAAGAATTAAAACTACTTTTGAACTGGACAAACATCAGGAATACAGTACGAGAGCGCACCCTGGGCACATCCAGGCTGTTTCATTCACACCTTAAAAAATTTCTGTTCGTAAGCGAGGAGCATTCCTGAGATTCTAGATGTTCCTCTTAAACAATTACACACCTATTCCATATTCAACAAACCAAGCCTCTTAAAAAATTAAGTGCGGGGGGGTTGCCTACTCTAATATTCTTATCATGTCTACTCAACCCTCCTTTAATTACACACCAGCTTTTTGATGGTGTTAACACAGTACTTCGAGGATATGGAGTGAACTAAGCCCTTCCCCAGCCCTGAACTCCAAATTCCTATGAACTAAAAGAAAAAAAACCCAGATGTAGAAGCTGCATTATTTGCTAATTTTTCCTTCTAACTTTAGCAGCATTTTACAAGGACATACCCATCCACCTGAAAGCGTTCACAGAACACCTTGCATGTCACAAAGACAGCAAGAACTTTAATTTATGCAGTACTTGCTTCATCTTCCATGCATAATTCTCTCTTCCCTATACTCCTGCAATTCAGTGACATGGATGTCAGACTCAACTAAAGATTTGCTGTTACAGTGACAGCATTAGAAGTTTGGCATCTTTAGCAGTCTAGTGAGTTACAAGACGTTTCACCTTTTGATAATAAAATACTTCCATCAATAGCAAACCTTTAACCCAAAGAATATCAATATACATCACTGGAAATAAAGTTACCTCCAAGAAACTCGGTGACAACTAAGTGGCAATATCGCAAGCCACAGGAGAGCAGGAGCATTGCAGCATCACATGCGCAAGAACACCCAAGATGGCTTGCTCAAGTTTAGATCACCCATCAAAAAATATATACCCTGAGCAGGCTACTGCCTGGGCGTCAGGAGCTTCTGATGAAGCTGCCCTTCCTCTACGAGTCAATGTATTACACCATATTCCCACTTCCATCATCAAGAACAGTAGGATGAACCTTACCCAACAAAACTGACAAATATTCTTTGGTGTGTATCCTTGCCTTGACAGCTACATTAGAGACTTCGTAATTTTCAAACCAAAAGCCTATCACAAATCATCAGGAATTCTCACAAATATCTCTGCATCCCTTTGAGTCCTGTGTTCAGTTTTGGGCACCACAGTATAGGAGGGACATTGAGGTGCTGCAGCGTGTCCAGAGAAGGGCAACGGAGCTGGTGAGGGGTCTGGAGAACAAGTCTTATGAGGAACGGCTGAGGGAGTTGGGACTGTTTAGCCTGGAGAAGAGAAGGTTGAGGGGAGACCTTCTCACTCTCTACAACTCCCTGAAAGGAGGTTATAGCCAGGTGGGGTCAATCTCTTCTCCCAAGGAACAAGCGACAGGACAAGAGGAAATGGCCTCAAGTTGTGCCAGGGGAGGTTTAGGTTGGATATTAGGAAAAACTTCTTTACCGAAAGGGTTCTCAAGCATTGGAAGAGGCTGCCCAGGGAGGTGGTGGAATCGCCGTCCCTGGAGGTATTTAAAAGCCGGGCAGACGTGGTGCTGAGGGACATGGGTTAGGGGTGGTTTTGGCAGAGGTTTATGGTTGGACTTGATGATCTGGAAGGTCTCCTCCAACCCAAGTCATTCTATGAAAAACTGTTTCCCCGCCCTCAGATGTCAGAGGGAAATCAAAACAGAACCCCAAGTATACTATTAAATACAAACCAAATATTATTCCCTAAGATGCAAATCATGGCCATGAAGGCTACCAGTGGTCCACGGACCAGCTCAGTTTGTTGACTGGGGATTCCTACTTGAATTATTTCAGAGAGGTTTTTGGTACCAGTTAAGTTTAAAACCTCCTTTTAAAGAGTAGGTCGAACAGTACCTAGAGGGCAAAATAAACACCACCAAATGGAGAGACCAAGCTCTCCTGGTTGCTGCTCTAGGAAGAAACCCATGTCAGTGCCTGAAAGGAGCTGCCCGAGGTTTATGGTGTCTCATAGCAAGATCAACAGCAGGGAAACCCACGCACCAAAAGGTCTTGCTAAACCTCTGTTTTTTCCTTTTCTTAACATAAGAGGAATTTTACAAAATAAAAACGACAGAAATGTCGTCTTACTTCATATTTCGCCTTATGCAGAGAGAAAGCGTTGTTCCAAGAAAAAGGTAGATGAAAACAACGCGTTAAAGGGCACAGAACTAAGAGGATTTATTTGCAGAGGATTTTTGCTTAACTGGCACAAATTTAGCCAAACTCTGCAAACTTTCACATACTCATAAAAAGTGAAAATACAAAACAATTCAAAGTTAACAAGCAATAAAGCTGAGCCTCCCACAACACTTATCATGAGATATTCCAGTTTTACCTTTTTTTCATGTAGCATCAACTATCCACAATTATTAGTATCATCAGTACATGCTGTAATTCTTAAAAGTAAAAATATCTTCCTAAAGGCCAGATAAGGAACGAGGGCAATGACCCTGGTGTACAAGTTCTCAGCCACATTTTCCTGGGCTGCACATTGCAAGAGGTGGTCACCATGGTCCCTCCTCACCTTATAAGGATTAAAAATGCTCCATTGCACTTAGCAAACTTATTTACCACCCAACCAACAAAATGCAGGATCACAGAATCATTCCAGTTGGAAGGAGCCTCGGGAAGTCATTTTGTCAAACCCCCTGCTCAAAGCAGTGTCACCCCTGAGATCAGACCAGATCGCCCAGACCAACCGCTCGCGTCTCGAAAGCCTCCAAGGACAGAAGTTGCACAGCTTCACTGGGAAACCTCTTCCAATGCCCGACCGGTTGCATCATGGCAAAGTTTTCCTTTATTGTCACTCTGAACCTCTCCTGCTTCAGCGGCCACTGCCACTTGCCCTCATATGATGCATCTCCATGAAGAGCCACCAATTTGAGGTGATGTGTGTTGAGGAGCATTTACTCCACCTCCTCCCCCAAGACATCGATAAGGCTGTCAAAGAGGAGAAACTCCTGCAGAACTCTACGTGACACCAGCCTCCACGTAGAGTATGACCCGTTAACCACAGTCATAGAATCATAGAATCACTTGGGTTGGAAGAGACCTTCAAGGTCCTCTGACCCTGACCATCCAACAGGTTGTTTTAACTTCACCTGCTTGTCCAGTCACCCACACTGCAACGTCCTAATTTGCACAGAATATTGGGAGAGACAGTGTTGAACACCTTGCTGAAGTTGAGGTAAACGACACCTTCTGCCCTCCCCACATCCACAAATCCCCTCGTTTTGTACTCTGCTTCCACCTCCTGCCAACTTCATTTTTACACTGAAGCTCTGTCATGAGCTCCCTGTTTAACCAGACCAGCCTCCCAATACATCAATTTATTTTCCTGACTGCTGGAATGGACTATTCTTGCACTAGGAAGACACTGTCCTTAAGGACCTCACAGCTTTCCTGAGCTCATCCCTCAGAGCTGCCTCCCATGGGATGTCACCAACTAGCTCTCTCCATAAACTGAAGTTTGCTCTCCTGAAGTTCAGTTAAATCCTGGTTGCATCCCCAACTAGAACCTAATTCTTCAAATACTCGTTTCCTGTACATCTCAACAATACTTCCCTATACGTTCCTGATGAGCCAAGTTACCCTGGGCCACTGGAATTCCACCAAAAGACACGGACACCAACACAACAGAGCACACAACTAAAAGGCATCATTACACACAAATCAACAGTGCTAAGAAATGTATTTTTTTTTCTCCATTGGAACCACCCCAGGTCTAACTCAATTTCTGAGGAGGCATCAGCAGGGCTCACTTTATTACACACCTACACAATACACAGTACTTTACAGTACTTTATGACATGAGGCCGTTACTGATTTGTTTTCATGAGGCCAGTGTAGTAACAATAACAAAGTAATACAGTTTTTAAAAAAAAAAAAAAAGATTAGAGGGAGAAAAATCCTCTGTAGCCTCAGTGTAGTTTATTCTGCAAAGGGAAAAAAAATGGCCGTCTGAGACGCAGAGACTCAGGATAATTTAAGCATTTGTTCTTCTTTTTTTTCCATAATAGACTATTAGCTTTCCAGATACCCACTAAGCCACAATGAATTAAACCATTCCCTTTGTCTGTTACGACTACAGCTTTAGGTATAACACACACTCAGGGAAGAAAAAAAAAAAAAAAAGTACTTGTTGTCTGACCAAATTACTTTTCATCAATATTGCTTTAGGAATTACAGGCATACTTTAAAGATTTTACACTTGTTAAATATTTTAGTGCATTTAATATTACTCAGAAGTCGGAAAATGATCCAAGCAAGCTAGGATGCTTTAAGACATAGTATTTAGACGTCAGATTTCATTGTAAGTGTACGTAATTTCATTTTAGGAACCCAAACTGAAGTCAATAAATTCATCATACATTGGCAAGCAACGAGATACAGATTCTTTCATGTAATCTAATCCATTATTCCTCCACCAAAAGCTATCAAAGACTTGACTTAAAGAAACGGCTGGTTTTAATAGCTCTAATGTTTCTCCCTCTAGACATCCTTTTTATTTTTGTAGAAAAGCATACAAAGATATAAACACAGGCTAACAAACTGTCAAGTTTGAAAGTTGCCCAGCTGGCAATTCAAAAGCCAGCGCCAGCCTCCAGACGTCACCATCCTTGGAAAACTCTCTTTAGAATCACAGAATCATAGAATCATTTGGGTTGGAAGAGACCTTCAAGATCATCGACTCCAGCCATAAACCTCTGCCAAAACAACGTCCCCCAGCACCACTTCTGCCCATCTTTTAAATACCTCCAGGGACAGCGATTCCACCACCTCCCTGGGCAGCCTGTTCCAATACTTGATAACCCTTTCGGTAAAGAAGTTTCTCCTAATATCCAACCTAAACCTCCCCTGGCACAACTTGAGGCCATTTCCTCTTGTCCTATCGCTTGTTCCTTGGGAGAAGAGATTGACCCCCACCTGGCTATAACCTCCTTTCAGGGAGTTGTAGAGAGTGAGAAGGGCTCCCCTCAACCTTCTCTTCTCCAGGCTAAACAGTCCCAACTCCCTCAGCCGCTCCTCATAAGATTTGTTCTCTAGACCCCTCACCAGCTTCATTGCCTGGAGAAGCAGCGAGTGATCCACTCTGTCAGAAAAACAAGTCATTATCACCAGACTGGTAAACGCGAGGGGAAGAACCCCCCAGAGAGAGGTCTCCCATTAACAGTGCAGGAGGCTCTACCAAGAAACCAAGCCCCAGCACCGCTGCATCACAGAAAGATGATCCTCAGATTTGGGATTCGGCCCCCAGAGCCATCAGCAGGGAGAAGTTCGATATTAAGTGATCAGAGCATTAGCTTTGAAGCGAGTGCCCTTCCTGTAATGACACCTTATCAGACAAACGCAGACTCTGACAGGTGAGATGTAGCTACAAAATAAACAAATAGGTTGGCTGTTCTTACAGCAGCAAAGGAATTCAATACTTGTAATTCTTCATCAAAAAACTTTCAATGAAAGAGGAATGGGTGGTATGGTAACGTGCACTTAAGTATAATTTAATCCTCTTAAACACAAAGCATTTTAGCGACTGCGGTATGCCACCAATTATACTTTCCTGGGGAAATACAAGCACTTCACCTAAATCACTAGTTCCTAAAGCAAAAATACACATAAGGTTTCCCCAGCTTGCAAATGGACAGGTGATTCATTAAGCCCTTCAATAAATAAAAAATACAAAAATAAAATTTCCAACATACAAAAAGAAACAGAATAAAGGATCAAGATACGTACATGCTGTGAATTAGCAAAGAATTACTGGGGTATTACAGCCTTCCTCTCCAGCCACCACATCCCACAAATCACCGACGCTTAGTCACAAGACTAATTCTATAACCCAGGTTTAAGGATGAAAAAGCAAAAAGCACTGCCGTGATAGCAGGGAGAACGTGCAAGTACTATTTCATATAAATCCTTTCCCTAAAATAATTTCCTCACCACAGTAAAATAAAGGTACATAATGAGAAGGCTACTATTAAAAAAGAAAAAAGCTAGACGATCTAGTCCACGCATGAAACTGCAGCCCTACTCCATGCAAACCTTACTTAAGCAAGCATTACTTCTAAGCAATTTTATTGAGCAAACTACACTTCACAAGCCAGATGACAGTTTAAGTCATTTTTAGCACTGATATTTTCCCTGCCTTCACTACTCCACAGTCTTCCTATTCATAAAGCGGAAAAAAACCAAACCTCTAAAACAGCATCATTCAGGTCCTGATATTTGTAAAACACCCTGTGTCGGATTTGCGCGACATCCTTAGATGTTTACATCTGACCTCTTCACCCCGGTGTTCCTAGAGGGCAATTCGTCTCGTCCTCAACTAGAATTCTCAAATAAGCCAGATGACTTGTCCCCCAAAACATCTTTTTCTTTCTACTGACTACAGAGGGAGCCCAGCTCGGATAGAGACACCTCCACCACAGACACCTGCAATTAAGCAACAGGAAACCAATTTTCCGTGCTCGAGATGAAAGAGAGATGCTATGTTGCGTTCATTCAAGTCTTGCTTGCAAGGCTCACCACTGTAACAGGACTTGTTTTCAATCAGATGTTGAGTTTTGGTGGGATTTTTTTTTTTTTTTAAGTATCAAGACAAAAGGTCCTTCGGGAATACTGATCTTAATAATTCTGGAGCGCTGATAGGAAGCCTTGCTTGAACCTTACAGGTTTCACAGAGTCGACAAACAGAAATCACATGCTGCAATCTCTGCCATTCATTTTCACTCCTCAGTAGCTGCATCATACGTTCACTGTGCCGAAGCGTTTTAAATTAGCAAACAGGCTGCCTGGCACGGAGCCTGTTTGATGCATCTGAACAGGCCTCAATAATGAAACATAAAATGTTAAGAAAGCCATCATTTTGAGCCATTGATCTGTATAAACTGACTTATTTTCACTATGCCACGGTAAGAAAATAGCTTGTTTTTCTTTTAACATTTGCTTAAGCACATTTCAGCAGAAGCCTACAAATTCAGTGTCAATTAAGTAGACAAAATTTTCACTTCAGAATTCAATGCATACTTGGAACAAATATTCGCTGTTTCTAGGTTATGGTTTGTTTTTTTTAAAAAAAAAAGTCTTTAACAACGGATAATACCTTAGAAAACCAAATCTAATACACAGTTGTGTTCTACATTTTAGTGTCAGTCAGAAGAAAATAAGAGTAACACAATTTCTTTAAAAGCCTACAAACAACTTCCTTCTTCAAAAGGAGATGAGCAAAAAAGTTCCATGTCAAAAAAAAATCATCTCTACGAAACGGCAATGAGTTCATTACAATGCTCTGAAAGGCACATTTGATTTTCTTCCTCACGTTAAAAAAAATAAAAAGCAGAAAACCATGGGCATACCTGCACCAGATGCTGATCGGTGCTGGGACTGCAGTCTTCCACTGGGTGAAGAAGGTTCCTTCATACGATCAATGACATTGTCAGAAAGCTGAAAAATATAACCCACAACCCAAACAGAGTTAGAGTGCATCTGCTCTTTTATCCCCATTACCCACCTCTTTCCCCAAAAAATGAAGCAAAATTTTAAAAAAGGGGCACAGAACCCCAAAATAAGACATGAAAGCTGCTAAAATTCTATCCACAACGCAAAATTAACTTTCCCCTTATTTGTGTGGCGAGTGCTCATCTCTGAACAAGACCATTTTGGCCATCACAGAACACAAGAAACTGATATGACAAAATACAGGATTCAGGGAAGGGTAAAGGAAACAACACCCTTTGACATGTTACATGTAATTAATCGGCATTTTTGCCTTTCTCAATTATTTGGATGACAGTTAAAGACCACACAGCACTTGACCCAGGAGGAATTTCATCCTGACAAAGCCCTCAAAATGCTTGTACAACACACACAAAAATACTGTAACAGAATTATGCGGAATCAAGCTGAGAATAAGAGTAATATCCAGTTCCAGATCTGTTGTAGTCCGTGGAAAAAAATAACAAAAGTTAAATATTTTGTTTTCCAACTTACAACTTTCTATTGGTTTCTTCGACCACCGCTCTTATCAAAATGCTGTTTTGACTGCCCATGAGAATTAATTTTAATTAGTAAATTCTTTACTAAACCTACAGCACAACATCTCTCATTGGCAGAGATGTCTGTTACATAGAGTTGGCTAAAATTTATCTGAAACGCAACTGAAAGCGTAAAATTCATTCATTCAGTATAAAATTTTTTGACCCAGTCCTAAAACGCTCAACTTAACTTCACAGTTGGCTTTACACAGGTAAACAGATCCACTTCTGAATGTCCTATTGACTAACATTATTTATTTAGTGAAGCTGGAATTTCCTATTACATGTAACATTATTCAGTTTTTATTCCAAATATTACGAGATCCAGGATACTTCAGAGAAATTCCAACAGCCCTTCCCAGTACTTAAGCATGTTTCAGAGTTACTCCTCTCTATGAGTAGTAATAAAAAGTAAGACAACTTATTACTACTTCTGGTTGGAACTGTAGTGTTTTCTATCAAAAAATTTCTAAGCTGTGAGATTTTTCCAAGTGTCTTGTGTCACACACTACCTTCTGGTATATTACAGGCAACAGCATGCCATAAATAGGCCAAGAATAACAAGATCACAAAATGGTTGGAGTTAGAAGGGACCTCTGGAGGTCATCTAGTCCAACCCCCCTGCCAGAGCAGGTCCACCTACAGCAGGTGGCACAGGATGGCGTCCAGGCGGGTTGGGAATATCTCCAGAGTTGGAGACTCCACCACCTCTCTGGGCAGGCTGTGCCAGTGCTCTGCCACCCTCAAAGGAAAGAAGTTCCTCCTCATGTTTAGATGGAAACTTCCTATGGTCAAGTTTGTGCCCGTCACCTCTTGTTTTATCACTGGGCACCACTGAAAAAAGAGTGACCCCATCCTCCAGGCACCCTCCCTTTAAATATTGACAAGCATTGACGAGATCCCCCCTCAGCCTTCTCGTCTCCAAATTGAACAATTCCCTCAGCTTTTTCTAATAAGAAAGACATTCCAGTCCCTGAATCATCTTTGTAGCCCTTTACTGTCCCCTCTCCAGCAGTTCCCTGTCCTTCTTAAACTGGGCAGCCCAGAATCGGACACAGGACTCCAGATGCCCCTCACCAGGGCAGAGTAAAGGGGGAGGATGACCTCCCTCCACCTGCTGGCCACACTCCTCTTGATGCCCCCCAGGATGCCATTGGCCTTCTTGCCCACAAGGGCAATTGCTGGCTCACGGGCATCCTGTTGTCCACCAGGACTCCCACGTCCCTTTCCACAGAGTTGTTTTTCCAGGGAATGGGAATGCTTCTGCACGTACAGAGGAAGTCAGAAACAGCGCGTGAAAGACAGCAGGACATGGGAGAGGGAGGAGCTCTCACACGTAGAGGTCAGGGAAAGACAAGCCAAGCCCTGCAAGTCACACATCTCTCCTACAACTGTTCTGCCGCCTGTTTTCAGCAACCAAGCCGAGGGCAAGGCTGCCCCACCACAGGCTCTTGCCGCCACAGGTGCCTCCAGGCCGCACGCAGCACCACGGCGCTCACCGGTCCCCGACAAGCCCCAGCTGAAAAAGCAGAGCAGGGTCGGGAAAGGGGTGGAGGTCACTGGGGGAGAGGGGATGGAAACGGAGGCGAGCACCCGCCGGGCGGGAGGGGACGGAGCTACAAGGAGAGGAGCCTCAAAGCGACGAGAGAGGGACCGGGCCCTGCTCGGAGGCCGCCCGGGCCGAGCCAGGCCCCGGGGTGTCCCTGCGGGTCCCGGCGAGAACCCCCGGCCCGGGAGCGCCCCGGGGGAGCCCCGCTCTCACCCGCACGCCCTTCACCACCGTGATGTTCTCGTTCTCGTCCGCCTCGAAGGTGACACGCCGGGTGCTGCTCCCGCCGCCGCCCATCTTCGCCCGGCGCCACCAGGCCGCGGCCAGGGACGGCCCCAAGGAGACTCGCCGGCCGCGCTGCCAGCGCGCCCCGCAACAACCCGGCCCCGCATTGGCCCGCCGCTCGCCCCGCCCCGCCCCCCGCGCGTAGAACCCCGCTCCCCATTGGCTGCCGGGCCGTAGCCACGGCAACCGCGCAGCCCGGCTGGAGAGCGGCGGGGAACCCGGAACGGGTGCGGAAACTTTTTGGGTTTAAACTTCACCGGGTGGGGAGAGGGGACTACAAGTCCCATGATGCTTCGCGCCAGGAGGCGGGCAGGCGGGAGGCGCGCCCCCGCGCAGTGCCCGCTGGGTAATGTAGTTCCGGCCGGCGCCGGGCTGCGCGGCGGCTTCCGGGCGGGAAGAGCCGCCGTTCGTGGCCCGCGGGGCCCTGCCGGGGCTCGGCTCCGCGCTGAGGGGACTCCGGGGCTCCCCGCAACCGGCTCTGCTCGTCCCGCTGGCGCTGAGGAGAGATGTGCGCCCGCCCCCGCAGCGAGGCCGCGCCAATGGCGCCTCAAATGCTGTGTTGGGTTTGCGGCCCCTCACTCCCAGAAAGACATGGAGGGGCTGGAGCGTGTCCAGAGAAGGGCAGCAGAGCTGGCGAGGGGTCTGGAGCACAAGTCTTGTGAGGAGCAGCTGAGGGACCTGGGGTTGTTCAGCCTGGAGAAGAGGAGGCTGAGGGGAGACCTTCTCGCTCTCTACAACTCCCTGAAAGGACGGTGTAGCCGGGGGGGTCGGTCTCTTCTCCCAAGTTAGGAGTGATAGGACAAGAGGAAATGGCCTCAAGTTGCACCAGGGAAGGTTTAGATTGGAGATTAGGAAAAAGTTCTTCACCAAAAGGGTTGTCAAGCGTTGGAAGAGGCTGCCCAGGGAAGTGGTAGAGTCGCCATCCCTGGAGGTATTTCCCAGCCGGGCAGACGTGGTGCTGGGGGACATGGGTCAGTGGTGGCTTTGGCAGTGTTAGGTTGATGGTTGGATTCGATGATCTTAAACATCTCTTCCAACCCAAGTGATTCCATGATTCTATGATTCAGGGCAGGCCTGGTGTGAGGTGGCTGCCGCTAGCTCCTGCTGGAGCTCTGGGAATGAGCTGATGCCTCATCCCGTTTTCCACATCATAATGGCATAAAATTACCGTTAGCATAGCCCCTTTGGGCACGTCATTTTCTTTCCAAGAGATGAATAATGTTGATAATGAATAATACATTTTCTTGTCAGCCTGCAATATAAACTGTGTCTGGATCTGGCTGTTCTGCGAGTAAAGTCCCTCCCTGTAGACCCAATGGCCTACCTTGACGGCCAGAATCACGGAGGTGCGTGCTGGGGAGACGTCTGGAAGGAGAAAAAGTTGTTCTCTAGCTTCTATACCAGAAAAAGTATTGCATTCTGGACACCAATGGTGTCAGACACATCTTTGAATTTCTCTAGGCTAAGTGTGAGGCAAGAAGTACTTTTACATAGTTGGACAATATGAATATACATTGTTTTGTCGCCTGCCGTCTGGCCTCTTCACTTCTTTTACCCAATGAAGCCCCAGTCATCTGCCGGGACTTCTTGAAACTGGCAACATACAAATAATTATAACCATGATATTTGGGAAAATTTATCTTTTCTTTTTTTTTCCCCCTTCCAAGGCCTTCATCTGCCTGGCTCCAGGAAGGCTAGCCTGTTATTACCAAAGTGACATCGAAGCCTTCAACTCCCCTTGCGAGAAATTTGTCCCAAAGTGTTTACACAATGATCACAATGGATTATTGCAGCCTGTGTCATCTGACTCATTTCATTTCTCCGAATCGATGCAAACATCGTGTTGGTTGCACCAACAGAACTGCTCACATGTCCTTGATATATTTTCAAGCAATTTTTATTTGGATGTAAAGTGTCTATCAGGCAACATTTCAGCAGTATCTGCCTTCCTTGGGGCTTCAGATATTGCTGAAGCATTGGCTGACAGCCACTTCACTACCAAATAAAAATTGCTTGAAAATATATCAAGGACATATGAGCCATTCTCTTGAGGTATGTGACGTGATGTTTATGCCTGTTTTTATAGATGTTAAACCAGTTTCTATGAGGGGGCACTATTATGAATTCAACACCCTAGTAACTGTATGTTTTAAAGGGAATAAATGGACTGTGCATCTATCTGTCTTTATACGGTGTGAGCACCAGCAAACTGAGGGTATTGAATTTTCTTTTTTTCTGCACCAGGAGTGTTTTGGGGGGGTCAAATTGTATTTATTCGGTTAGTGACGTAACTGTTCTGGAAATGCCCATCTCCAAATCAGAAGCAGCTCTTCTCATATATTTGTCCTCTGTTGGGAGAGTTCTGAGAAAATACTCTTGTCTTGCTGAACAGAAAGATTTATATTTAGGAATTAAGGTTTTAACAACAGCTGTTTTCTACCAGGGTTTTTTATGATCGTTTCGTGTGACTTTTGAAATTACAGAACACTGTAACATATGCATAGATTTCAGGAGGGGGGAAAAAGAATGAATGGGCAGAATTACATCTCCAAATTGCTTTGGGTCATTTTGATGCATCCAAGAGGTTCACTCACTGTGGAAAGAGCAGGACTGAGGTACCCTGGAATTTATGGCTCCCCTGTAATAGGTGGAAATGAAAGACTGTTTGCTGCAGGCCAGAGCTATCTATATGTCAGAATCTTTTCTCTGTGGACTGTCAAACATATTTGAGAGCTCTTTCAAGGACATTGCTAGAAGAAAAAGGTATTAGAAATTAATTTTAGAAAAGGCTAAACGAATTTGCAGTCCAAAAATCATTCGTTAATGACTGGTAAATAAACCTATGTCTAGTTCACAACTCTCAGAAGCAATTTGCAAATAGGAGAAGAATTTGTTTTGTGTATAACTTACAACAATTTGTATGTCCTCATAAATAATATGCTTATTTTAAGAGTAGTGTCTATCAATGCAGTAAACATTTGAGTGCTGTGTGGCACAGAAAAACACAACCTAGTTTAAACTAACTAGTGCAGGCAGCAGCAGTAATCAAAACAACGAAACAGAGCTCAGCACAGAATAATTTGTTACTACTCAGTAGTGTTAATTGGTCTACAGGAGTTCTGCACGCCTGAGCCACGCGCTTTCGTTAAGTGTGTTACCTCAAATACCTGCGTCCCACTCCAGTCAAACTCTTCAAAGACAGAGGTGATGAAGTGACATGCGCGAGGTCCTTCAGTGCCAAAGCAGCATGACATTGGTCTTCTGGATCAGTTCTCTCCAGTGGTTACTAGAGAGTATATTTCTTCCAAGAAAAAAGATAATCCAGGAGCAGAATGACAAATTAAAATGTAGCGATCCGTACAAGTCCGTCAACTGCCTCTGATTCATGTTTGATCTGAACCCATTTCTGAATTGTGTAAGCAGAAAGTCCATCGCAAACTGGCAAACTTCAGGTATTCCAGTGTGTATCTGAAAAACAAGCAGTATCTTATTAAGTTAAAAACTTTCACTCCTTGTGGTGCTGTGTGCTTTTCCACACACCCCGCATGTTTGTGTGGCCAGATTGTAAACGCTCGATTCTTTGTTAAAAAGCAATGCTGTTGTCCAGTCTTGATTTGTCCTTGACTGGACGTGCTCCTGTGTGGTAGAAATACTTCTTGTGCCACTTAAAACTCAAATTGTTCGCTATAAAGCATTGCCAAAGAGAAGTGAAGAACAGCATTGCCAGACGTTCACAAATAAATCCTAATGAGCCCAGGAACAAGTTGCTATTAAATTTCAGACTCTTGTCTCCAGACTCAAAAAATGCCATGCAAACACTCGATAGGTGAGGTGACATATAAAGGCTCATTGCACACCTGCTGTGTGTTTTTATTCTGCGGAGGATCGTCTTGCTCGGTCACTGCCACGGCGAGCGTGTTGTACCGCATGACTTTACCTGGTTATCCCTTGAGGGTCATCTGTTCTTTAGGAATGTTCAGCATGGAAGGACTTTGATGGCACCTAGGTTCCTCCTTATCAGCAATGACCATTATAGCAAAGTCTGCAAGTTCTCAAAATCTGGAAATTACTCTCTCCTGTTGGATACAACATTCTGCGGTGCCTTGTGCTGTAAGATGACATTTCATGAGTAAATAATGTATCATCAGTGCATTCCTGGTGTGCCAAATCCTGCTTCTGTTGGTGCTGCTGGCACAACTTTCACTACCTGTTGTAACTGCAGGACAAATTAAGCTGAACCATCAAATTCCTCTAAATGAGCTTTTCAAACATATTTGAAGGCCTGGTTATACAAAGGGCAGAAGACCTTCCCTTTGAATCCCAGTACAGCTCCTGCAGAGGCTGAAGTTTCATGGCTCAACTCAGAATCGATGCTTCGATCATTGTTTCACTTTTCACAGTCTGCGTTTATCCTCATTAGTTCAAGACAAGAGCGTGCTTGAATTTTGCCACGTGCCCAATAGCACCTTCTCAGCAGCAGTTACCAGCTGATATCACACAGAGACTCATACCCGCATGGTTTTGTTTCCTGAGACATCAAGGTTAACAACCTGATCAGTGAATAATCCCGAGTTATTCTTTTCCTGAGAAAAACAAAATGTGAGTTCAACTCCTCATATTCATTGCAGGAGTGAAGTTGGGTTTCTAGTTGGTGTCTGAGATGGCTCCGTGCGATGTGTGCTATCTACAGACCACCACCGCTTCCTGGAGATCATTTCTCGCCTACTTGAGATACTTTATTAGTCTTTATTTCTCTGTTGGCTACTATGCACTGTATATTGGATTATGACTACATATATCACCCCGGAGGTCCCTGCATAGTCCACAGAGGACAGCCTGGATTCCATGCCTTGCAGCATTATCCGCAGGAAGCCGTTGCAAATCGTATTTAGTTAATGCGTATCACGCAGTTCAGGACCCTCAGATTTGCCTATGGACTTCAAAGCGTAATATATTAATATCATGTCATATTAATATGTGATTATTTATGTTGATATACTTTTATCTGACTGGTGTGGTTCACGTCAGTAGCAAGTGAGCTGCAGAATTTGTAGCCAGCCTGACTGTCATCTCCCAGACCAGATTTGATTCATGGTCTCATTTCCTGTTTTTCCTCCCACTGCTCACAGCCCTTTTTTTTTTTTTCCCCCTTCTCCATGGTCCATTTATTAAATGTAGAGTTAGAAACACAATTAGAATTTACTCAAGTCTATAATGTCTGAATACTAAATCTTTGGAACAATAAAAATTCTTTCCCAAACCTGTCTTATCTGGGTTGCCGGTTCAGCTGATGAACTCAGCCTTCTTTACTGACTGAATGGATAAAAAAAGAAGGACCTGATTTGATCAATTCCAAGCAATGACTGTGAGAATAATTCTGAAATTCCCAAGCACTGCAAAAAGGCCTTCCAGCACAAAGGCACGGCAAACATATTTTCTTGGCATTCTGTGTACACTGTGATGTATGAAGCTGAAAACCAGAAGCATTGTGGTGCTAAGCACTGATACACCAAAAGAAGAAGGTGAAGTCCCAAACAGAGGAAGGGATGGAGTCTCCTGCGGACCATGGAAAAGGTTTGTCTTCAATCCGGCCCAGAAAAAGTGGTTTCAGTAGGGGGGTTTTACCTCGAAAACATTTATGCATGTAAAAACCATCACTGAATATTGGCAAGAACTCAGGCTTGGTTTCCAACGGTGCTACACGCATCCCTTGGCCTGCGCCACCTTAGGAGTTGCTGAGCTGGAGTCTACCTAAGAGCAAGAGCAGGAGCCAAAAGAGAGAGAAGCTAAGGATATTTCCCTGCCTTCCCCCACTCTGCAGCACAACACAGGTGTGCCACTAAAGGGGATTCAGCACTCTTGGGGGGGAAAAAAAAAATCAAATTATCATTTGTAGAACTGATTATGAGAACGTTTGTTATGGGGCAGCGTCTACAATGCAGACGCAGCTGGGTGTCTGGGAGATGGAGCTGAACTCACGCTTCGACAGCACGGTTGTTAGGCCGTAGTGTCTGCGGTCGTTCTTTCCACTGGGGCTGGTCAGATGAGTCACGTGAAACGTTTTCTATACCTACGTTATATTCTCAGTTTTATAGGCTATGTAAAAGTCTTTCCCAATTGGAGAGCATCTAAGAACATTTCCAAGTGTCTGGTATATCTTGTACGAATGGCTTTTTCAAGTTCGTTCAACAGGCACGCGGTACGAAGCCTGTGGTCTCTCTCCTAAGTGGTTCATCCAGTTTATGACAACTACTACTTCGCTACTGCTTTCAGTGAACAGAATGACTTTTCCAGCCAAAAGCGAGGTGACTCTGCTGCAGAAGAATGCCGGTGTTCAGCCTTCGCAGGAGGTCAGTGCGTGAGAGCATGACACAAGTCGCACTACAACTGGCTGGAGGCTGCGTGGTTTTGAATGATGTTTCCCTTACAGAGAAAACACATGTCACGGCCTGAGCACAGCTCTCATCTCCCTCCAGAGGATGGCCCTCTACTCTTAAACTCAAATTAAGCTCATTCAGACGCCCAAAACCTGAACTGCCATTAGCGATGACACGTCATCAATTAGAGGGCAACTGCGTTGATAAAGAAGACACCGCAGTTATGTGCCTAAAATTAAGTGGTCTAAGAGCTTTCCACTGCTAGTGTAGGTAGTTCAGCAAGTGTCTACGCTGAAGAAATGAGGCTCAATGCCTCCTGGCAGCTCAGGTGCTTGCAGCGATGCTCTCAGCAAGCCTGTATTCACCAGACTTTCTATGAAAACAACTATGAGGGAAAGTGTGGTGGCCTGGCAGTGGCACTGGCAGGTTTAGGATGCTGTTACACCGACGTTCAGGGAATGGGCAATAGCAGAACACTCCTCACGAGTAGAGCTGAGAATTACCTGTTAGCCCAGATAATGCGACAGTCTAGTAGTCCAAACTAGTGAATGTTTTTTAAAGTCTAATCAGTGATTTAATTTGGTATTTTATAGAAAAATGTCTTCCTAGGCTCTACTTCTTATCTCTGGTGTGATGCTCACCCTGCTGGTGTCCCTCTCCATCCTAGGGGGTGACACGTTCAGTCTCCTTCAGCCACAATCAGGGAGAGGGGGACAAGTCGCCACCATCTAGAGGTCTTCCCTGGCAGCAGCGTGGTGCCCACGGTGGGGTTTCTTCCTTCTCATTCTTGTGACCACCTGGTGGTACCTTCTTTCCCCCTCTCCCCACCACCTGCTCCCTTCTCCCTGGTCCCCACCACCAGTGGCGGAGCTGCCCAGTGCCCAGCACAAAGGGCTGGTGTTTGGTGGGCAGCGCCTGCCTGGGGCAGCAGCCCTTGGCCATGTGGGGTGTCCCCAGCGCTGAGCTCGGGCAGGTTGGGCACGTGCCCTTGGCCACGGGACACTTGTGACCAGAGGGACAGCCAGCTCGGGGCACGGCAAGCCCAGAGACATACCGAGAGCCTGCGCTGTTGAGTAAGCACAAAGCCTGTGGCCGCCTGCTACTGATGGCAAAAAACATGTTCACTAGGCTACAGTATTAATGTGACAAGGTCACAGGATTAAAAATTAGACCAGCAAAAATACTTGGAAGAAACAAACGTGTTTGGACGTACAGAGCGGTCTTCAAATCTGGCACAGCATAGGGCAGAACCTCACTTAATTTCTAAAAGCCTATGGAAAACACAGAATGAAAATTCAGTTTTATCTGGGTTTAGCAAATTAAGATACATCTGGTAATACAGAGCAAAAGAAGGGAGCTTTTTGTTTGCACTTTGTGTATTTGGTTTTTCTCCAGAACTTGTCTCTTTAATGCGCAGAAAGGTCTACGGGACTGCAAAACTGAATTGCTTAGTCGAGGTTTACAGCAGAGTGTCAGGCAGATTGTACTGGATGCCACAAAGGCATCCATGGATTCAGGTGATCATTGAAGACAGGGGGTTGCCTGTCAGAGGTGGTCTTCTGTGCCTGGCTTCATTGCAGTTGCCTTCGTAAATACACGAGTGGCAGGCACTGCAGCACATAGCTGGACTCCAGCTGCTCCAGTACAAAAGCAAAAGGATTTAGTATTTAACATCAATGTCAGCAGAAACGTTTCATGACCTTCAACAGGCCTGTGCCCCCTACAGAGTTATTCATCAGAAAACTTGGCTGGGCTGTAGCATCATCTTGGACACATTCAAGTGCCTCCTGCAGAGAGCATCAAGGACTCGAGGACTTAGCATTGATAGTCTCTCTGGCCTCGCTCCACTGGTGTCTGAGTCACAAGGGCTGGGAGCTGCATTTTCAGAAGCAGTTTTTTGATCATTATCTATCCTTTCTGCTCTGTCTGAAGAGAGAGAGAGAGATTTGAAGTAATCTCGGTTAATATTCACCGCTTCTTCCCTGCATCATTAGACACCTCCTTCCTTCCCTCTCTGGAAAACCATTATCTGATATTCCTGGTTATTATTGTGCTTCCTCAGCACCTAGGAGGACCAGTCATGACCGGCATGTTGGTCAGAGTGGGCAAATGGGAAACAGCAGCATGGTTGCAGTGAGCTTCATAGAAGCATGCAGGAGTCTTGGTGGGACAGGCTGTCCATGGGGACCTGGAGACAGCTTCTCTGGACACCTATAGGCCTACATCCCAAGAGACATGTAAGCTCTTTGTTGCTGAGGAGCTCAGCCTCAGCCCAGAGGTGGTTTGGCCAGCATAAAACAGGCACAAGAGAGGAAGAAGAGAGAAGAAAGATTAGAACAGAAATTACTTTTCTGCTATGCAAACTGGGATCTCCTCGAGGAAGCACGTAGAGAAGAACTCAAGAGGTCATACAGAACGGGGCAGTCTTTTACTATCCCCCAGCAAGATAGGAAAGGGAGCAGAAAAAATTCAGGGTGGTTGGAGACCAATACTGACAGTCTTCACCCTTCTGTAATCAAAGTTTTACTGTGCTCTACCTCTTTAAGTATTATTAAGATTGGGAGATCCTTCTACTTCCACATTGCTGTTGTCCTGAATGCCACCCCCAGTCCCTCCCGCAGACATGAGAGGAGTCATCACGAGTTGGGGCATCCCCTCCACGGTTACTTAAAGGGACTTTTTTCTCACTGTAATACAGCTTCTCCAACAGGTTGTCCAACATAGTGTGAAATAGTATTCTCATAAGCTAAGGAGGAAACTTAAAAGTGGTGTAGGATGCAACTTTAAAATGGTGTAGGATACGTGCAAAACTCTTCAGAGTTGGAAGGTCATTATCAGTAGCTCGCTACTCAAAAGAAAAAGCAATACTTAGGAGCCCTGGATATTCACTTCATTGAAACCCTTCCTACAGTCATTTCCACAGGGAAATTCATGCCAAATGAACTACCCTGAATCTTTGGGAAAAAGGTAAACTTTTGGTTAAATCCAATGGCCTGAGCTTTATTGGAGGCAAAAGGATCAACATCACTTTGCTACAAATTGCCTAAAGCAAGAAATACTTTATTCTTCAAGAGAACTTAGTTTAATGTATCTAAAACCAAAATGGAGTAGCAGTTAGATTGTTTCTTTACACGATTTTCTTGACAAGTTTTCCCCAAGGAGAGCATAGTTCTTTAATTGAAACGTGCCTGTATTTCTTTTACCTCATTATAATAGCTTTAAACAAGACATAGTCTGTGGGAATCAATGGGGAAGAGTCCTCTATTTGCCATCCAGGGTATTCCATTTGCGCTGTTTGCTTTTCCAATAGCAAATTTTCAAAGAGGCTGTCAGCTAAGTTGCTTAAGTGCCATAATAATTAAACAGGAGATTAAACAATTCAGGAGAATAGCAACTAATTTAAGGAGGTGAATTTACCTCTGAATACAGCATGAGTGACACCAGTAATGGCGTCGTGCCCCAAAAATGTAAAAGTATTCCAGAGGTAGGTGCAGTGCAGATAAGAGCCTGGGAAACGATTCAGTGGTTAAAATAAAGCATGACAGTGAGTCAGAGAGTTCGGTGTCTCTGTCTTGACAAAAAGGTGACTGATGGGTTCTGTGATTATAGTGCTTAAGGACTTTCACAAAGAGAAAATATTGGAGCTTTTCAATCTAACAGAAGAAGGCGTAACAGAGGATGGGCGTTAAAAAAAAAGAGGAATTCAATTTACAAGACGGATCAGCAAGGCATTGGGACAAACCCAAAGGAACAGGTGAATCCTCCATCTCTTGCCTGAGTGCCGACCACAGGATCTCCTGCAGACAGGCAGAAGTCATTGGTGAGTGAATGAAACGTCATGGCAGGAGGTCAAAGTAGATTATCTAATGGCTTGGATTGGTGTTAAGAAAGGCTATTGCTGTAGCTGCCTGGGACTTCATAATCATCAACTAATCTACACGTCATGGGCACATGGAAGATCAAGACAAGGAACAGACGCTCGTCCTGCTTTGAAAAGTCAGTTATCTGCTCAGGTGTGATTGGGGGCATCCTATGGAAACAACAGGGTGTAATTAGGGGAATTTTATCTTATCGCTTGCGTTAAGCACCTCAGCCAGTCCGTGCTGAAACTGTGATTTCCAGAAATACAAGCTGGCTGAGCCTCAGATGCCTCAAAGCAACCTGTCACACCGATTTCTGTCAAGTATTATTCCTTCCACTGGAGGCCAGAGCATTCAGTGTGAGCGGTTGCCAGCACAGTATCTCTGCTCTGTTGCTGTGTTCGACTCAATCTGCAGAGCGAGAACGGTGGGCGCATATTGGCACTTCCATGATTATCTCGAAATAGGAAAAGAGCATGAAAAAAGATTACGGTAATGAAAGGGGAAAAGAACTTTGATAGTCCCTTTCTTTGGCATAACCTTGAAAAGGACCACTTGCATTTGCTTGTCATGCTGTTGCCTACATCAACAGATCTAGCCACATGCTTAAAACTAAGCATACACCTAAATTATTTTCCTAATCAGGTTCTTATTAAGATACAATAAACCAGCTGAAAATGAGTGTTTCTGTGCCTAGTGGCAGTTGTGGCCATGTACTGGGGAATGCTTGATCATACCATGTTTCTGCAGATGTTTGATCCCCCTTGGGAAACGTTTGTATCTCTCAGGTACCGTTCATATACCCCAGTGGTCTCCAGTTCATGCGGCGAGGTCTCCAGCTTCTCCCGAGAGTCATTCTGTTAAATTTGCTCTTTTCCTTTCTGGAAGAAAGCATGCAGACAGCTGCTTGCATGTGCAACAGAGACAATCGTAGCAAAATACTGTGTTATTTGCCAGGATGGACAAGAATGGTTGAGCCCTCTGTGAAACAGCAGATTGATTAATTATACATGACCCAAGCAGATTATTTACTCAGTGAGAGACGAATGCAGGATCTTTGGTCTTGTTTTAGTCTTGCTTGCTAATCTGTTTGATTTGGCAGTTTGTAAATAACTGGTTAATAAAATTTGGGAATATTAAACCTGGGTGGTGAGTAAAGGGCAGCCAATGCTTACATAAAAGGGCAGTGAAAGAGAAAAAAATTTAAAATCAATTGAAACGAGGAATAGGTAACAAAGCAGAGGGAGAGAAACAAAGACGGCCATCCAAAATGCAAGTTGTATTTTGCAAGAGCTTTAATTAGCATTGAGAACTACATCCATATGTTGAGCTAAAATATCCTTTTGCCCATTGCTCACAAAGACATTTGAAAAGTTAAGCACCATCATCCCTGTTTTCCAGGTGGAAAAAGTAAAGCACAGAGCAGGAGAGTGTCTTTCTTGCTCAAGATCATCCAACATGGTCACTGCAGAGCTGAGAGGTCCTCAGCATTTACGCCATGGGGAGATGCACTCTGTGGAGCATCCTGGACATCTAGTCTGATGGACACCCTCCTCCTGTCTCTACTCCGTGCTTCTGTTTCCAGCTTCGTTGTGTCCTCCACAAGATCTGCTACCCTAAAGGAGACCACAACTGGAGGCCTACAACCTGCTTTACAGTGAAGACACGGTTGGTAAGGACCCAGATCTCCAGGCTCTTGAGCTTGTGTTCCGTAGTCTAAGCGTTGCCCTCCTTCCGCTGTAAACGAGGGCCCTGGGGCAGAAACGAAGTAGTACGACCTGTGACATAACTTCTGTCAATTCACTTCTCTTCTAGGAAAAACAAATGCAAAGTTTTAATTCAAACACAGTCACATAAAAGAAGGACGTTACGTAGTCAGGCACTCAAAAAGTTCAGGCATGTTGGCGAGCTCCCAGATCATTTGCTGTGCATATGCATGATGGTAGAATGTTAATTACATGATCCCGTACTGTTTCTTCCTGCAGGACACCTTCCTTCAGTGCACGGGATAATGGTGTTGATCTAAGGAGCAGCAATGCGAGGTTTTGTTTTCACGTTGTGGTTCCGCGTGTGGCCCCATGCTTTATTTTCTGCACTCTATTCAAACCCAGCTCTCAAGGCAGTGATTAATGCTCTCAAGGACTTCTCCATGGCAACAATCAATCTGGCATTCCCTAATTTTCAAGTGCTTTACTTTGCAACATTAACAGGGTTTTCTGTTAAAAAGATGTGTTCTGTCCTGTATTTTTAATGCAGGGTTTTAGTCCTGGCTGGAAAGCTTAAATCTATATATCCCCTTTGATTTCAAAGATTGCTGAGGTAGGTAGTAGCAGGGTACTTTCCACTCCACATGATGTGGTTGCCTGTGATAATTGGAACATTTCTGTCCTATATTTCTATTTAGGATTAGTAAATAAATGATTACATAGATTACAGAGCCGTGGTAGCTGACGAGAGTATTGGAGTTTGCTTGACACTGCAGAAGAAGAAGCCAGGAGGTCCGTCCAGAAACGAATGGGAACAGTTATAAGCAATTGTCTCTGCAGTCATAAAGTCTACGCCCAGCAGCGTGTCCTCAGCCAGAGTCCTGGAGGTGCTCCACAGCCAACCAGTATGTAAATTTGGGTTCTATTTTCATTGCTTAGAGGTAACCATCAACAGATGGTGTTTTGAAACACTCATAATTTTGGCTAATAGAGTTACGGTTACCAACTGTCCTGTCCTCCAAGTAGTGATTAGATATATTATTATTAATAAATAATAACTAATAATGATACAAACAGTCCAAACCCTGAAGTCCTTAGTCCTAAGCAACTCCCACACTCTTCAATACTTTGTGCTAATATCTTTGGATGACTAAGTGTTTCACTGCACCAAGCCAAGTCCTTCTTTCTGATCTGCATTACCAATCACTTTTTTTTTTTTTTTAAATACAGATCCTATTGGCATCCTCCAGATGAGCTCTCACCAATGGGAATTCCATATGGCCATTAGAAACAGGACTTGCTCATGCAGGACTCAACCATAGAAACTTTAATCAAAAGTTCCATTAAACTCCCAGAGCAGAGGAGCCAAAAACTCTTGCTGACTTTACGTGCTCGTATCCAGATGGCCCCTCACAATGCCACAGAATTCAAGTGTTCATTTCAAAGGCAAAAAGAAATCCCATCTTTAATGGTTATTGCAATTACCTTCTGGACATGGCTGGAAGGCGAGCCAACGGCTTCTACCTGAGCAAACATGTGCGGTATAAGGCAAGTCGCTCACAACAAATGAAATTTCTTGTACTACCAAGTGTTTGGAAACAGAACACAGTACACCGAGAAAGCAGCAGAAGGTGGGAGAGAATCCAGTTTAAGGCCAATCTTCAAAAAAAGGAAGGAGGATCACCCTGAAAGTCACCCTGGAGGTCAGTAAAAGCAACGCCTACACTCGGTGAAATTAAGGGGAAGAATACTGCAAGAAAAAAAATGCACCCGGTGTTATCCTGGAGGATCAGGGAACAGCCAAGTGAAGGGGAAATATATGAGACTGGAGTGACAGGTGCAATACAAGAGTATAATTAAACAAATCATATTTCAGGACTAAGTATTGTATTATTCCAAGCAGAGAGAACGAGCTAAAGAAAGGTGCAAATGACTTGCAAGGATGTGAAGCTCGTAACAGGTCATGAGGCTCCCCACAACCAGCCAGGCGATACAGCCGGGAAGTGTTGTCCCTCTCTCAATGAAAGCAGCATCGTTTCAATTCTACCATATTTAGCATATGCAACGATTTTAGGCAAATGCTGAAATAAGTAACTTCTCGCTATTAAATTCCTGGATTACTCTTAGTGACCAGGTGGGACACACGGCCATTTTCTTTAGAAGTGCTTCTACTTATATCCAGGCTTTGATCATACAGACCAATTTCATTGGCAGTTTTGCCAGAGAAAGGCCTGATGATTTAAAAACTTGGCCCAAAACTTCAGAGCAGAAGTGGCAGTAAACATTAGTCACTGTAGCAAACTAATTTGTTTTCCATATGGCATTTTCAATGGAGTGTGGAAGATTCACAAGTGAAATAATAATTACAAATGAGGAATACTTTGAAAAAAAATGTGTTTTTCTCCCTATGCATCACTTAAAAGGATTTCTAATTAAGTCAATACTTGATTATGCTGGAGATGACATTGGCAGCCAAATTATAGTTTATGGGGTTTTGTTCTCAGGGAAAGATTATTCCCAGGGGGAGGAAAATTCCTGCATCAATTCAGCCTGGGGTGCTGCTTAGATGTAAGAGGGGTGGGAGAGGTGTTTAATTCTCTTTGGAAAATCAGGTGGTGAATAGTTGCTTAATAACGTTGCAGTCGAAAATTTTGCTCAGCAAGATGAGGGGCTGATATTACCGATTAAGCCAAGTCAGAGACAGATGCTTTAAGATATCCTTGGATCTGTACCTGGCTAAACTCAAAGCCAGCTCAGAGATGGAAATTATGCTCCAAGGCAGAATGGAAGTAGCTTCATGAGATCTCAGCCCTAAGATAACAAACCCCCAGAATACCTTATTCTCCTTCCAAACTATTGTTATGGGGGGAAAGGCGGGAAAGGCAGGGAAGAAATACACAATATAAAGAGTTTGTTAGTCCAATTAATATTTTGAAAGCCAAGAATTTGTTAGTCCAATTAATATTTTGAAAGCCAAGAATTTGTTAGTCCAATTAATATTTTGAAAGTCTAATATTGCAAAATTCTGAATTACTGCTTTTAAAGTCTCAGTAGTAATGCAATTTAATTTTTTTATTGAAAAAAGCCTTCCTAGACCCTACTCTTTATCTCTGGTGCGATGCTCTCCCTGCTGGTGTCCCTCTCCATCCCAGGGGATGACACGTTCAGTCTCCTTCAGTCACAATCAGGGAGAAGGGGACAAGTCGCCACCATCTAGAGGTCTTCCCTGGCAGCAGCATGGTGCCCACGGTGGGGTTTCTTCCTTCTCATTCTTGTGACCACCTGGTGGTACCTTCTTTCCCCCTCTCCCCACCGCCTGCTCCTTTCTCCCTGGTCCCCACCACCAGTGGCGGAGCTGGGGTACAAGCCCTTGGCCAGGGGACACTTGTGACCAGAGGGACAGCCAGCTCAGGGCACGGCAAGCCCAGAGACGTCCCGAGAGCCTGCGCTGTTGGGTAAGCACAAAGCCCGTGGCCGCCTGCTACTGATGGCAAAAAACACCTTTACCAGGTTATAGTTTCAGCCCAGACTCCAGAGCACTGGGAGGTTTGGATCTGGAGACTCAGTTTTAAAATATAAAATGTAAATTCCGAGGAAGATCCACGCTCTGTCTCAGGTCTTAGTTTACCTTTCAGCCCAGTCTTGTAAGGACATTTTTTCTGCAGTGAGTTACACGGAGGTTTTCTGCACGTAAATGGGAAGAAATGTAGGACCGATTTGTTCATACTCCCCTGTAACCGAGATATTTGACAACTTGTCCTCAAACATTCATTTTTTGTCTCACAAAGCAGCCTGAGGACAGTCCTCCTTTCCGGTTTTCACTGCCAGTCAGTCACAGGGAACTTGCAGAAGTGAGTGGTTCTACGTCCACAGATGACCTGAGCGCGTGGAAAGATTTAGACCCCTTGACTGTATTTTGGTTGGTAGTACAAATACTGCTTGTACTTTTATTTCTTTCCTGCAACTTGGATCCCGTCTATTCAGATCTTTATACAAATTTGGATTACAGTTCTTATCTTTTAATGGTTGTCTGGCATATGCATAGAGCAGCCGTGTCAGAGCCCTGGCCTGAATGCAGAACATCCTGACGTTAGCAGAACAGGGCTGAATTAATAAAAAGAGTCTTGCTGAAAGACAGCTAAGGCCTGAAGCATCAGATCCCACGGAGAAACGTCCGCTTCTATCACATTTGCTCTTTGGGGACCTCAAAACACTTTAAGGGTAAGATTTTTTCAAAAGAGCCTGCAGAGAATATTATTCCTCTTTCCCTCACTCAACTCCTTTTGGGAGGTGCACAACTCAGACACATTTTTTCATTAAGATTGTCCTAGAATAGGCCACAGGCCGTGTTTTGCTATAGTTAAATATGGAGGAACATTTTCTTTTTGCAGATGTGTCCACTCAGTAGGAGACAGTAGGAGACCCAGAAGAGAGGGTCAAGTCTTCTCCAAGAGTTCTTGATTTTATTTATGTATTGATCCTCTGCCTGGATAGGATCAATTTACCCTACCTGTATGCATTGACTGACGTGCTGAGACCCAAGAAGGACACCAAGAAGATACGATACCGATACCCTTGAAATGCTGTCTCTCCTTCTGATGCCGTTGGCTGTGAAGGGCTGCTCGGAGGTGTTGGTTTGGGATCTGAATAGGCACATCACACCCGTAGCTGGCCTCCTGGAAGTTCACCTCACAATTAGTGATTCACATCTGAATCGCTGAGAGCCACCAGGAATGTAACTAAGACAATTTTTAGCACCAGTGCTCGCAGCCAGGTGAAGTCCATACCTTTTCATGGTGACCTGCTCTGAGGATGAAGGTGAAAGTAGCCAGTCTCAGCCAGTTGCTAAACAGCATCACAAAGCGGTTCCTTTTGATGCTTCATATAATGTCTCTAATCTGCTTTCAGAGGTTTAGGTACTCCTGGGATGATGATGATATTCTTTCATTTATTCCTTGGCACTGTTAATTCTGACCATTAATGGCTCCAAGTTAACATCTACAGCTTCTGGTATACATAAGCCCAGTGGTTCTAGTGTTGCTCCTCAGTGTGCTGTCAGGTCCAGAATGGACCTGCTACACCAACATCATTCTTTGAGGACAGTGAAGTTGGCTGGTGTAAAAATGCCATAAATCAGTCACGGTCAAACCATCACGATCACCAAGTCATTACTGAAGTGTCTTAACAGAAACTTTCAGGCAAAAGGCTGAACGAGATTATGGGGCTTTTTACATAAATGTGGCCAATAAAACTAAGGCAGGAATGACTCCTAATTATTTTGTCTGGTTCATAGAGTCGTGCAGCAGAGACAGAGCTTGGCCGTTGGCAGAGGCTCTGCTCTGATACAGAAGACAGATGGGTTATCTTTGCTCAGCTCATGAAAATGACATGCAGAAATGGATTGACCTTTGTATCTCCATGCTCCACCACAAAGACGAAAGACGAAATAAGACGCTTGAACAAAGAAACTCGTCTAACTCATTGTAGATATCTGTTTTTAAGATGTGATACAGTATCCTCTGAATGTGCCCCTTGCATTCCCCTGGTGATAAGGGCAACCTGGGGTGACCAGCGTAGATGTCAACATCTAATATTTTGGGTACCCGAGGCAGGGCGGATCAATCCCACCCCGGGGCACTCATTAGCCTTGGCTGCCTTGTATCCTACGTTAGCACCAAAGCAGAACACAGCAGCACGCAGGGCATTCAATGGGGCCGGAGATGCTGGAGCACTTTCCATCTATTCACCATCTGCCCATTCGTATTTTGAGGTGCTCCATCCATTCCTTGTGTCGGTAGGGTTGCTGGCACGCTGGATCTCTTACAGCAGTTTTAAATACTTGGGGAATAGAAATAGTAATTATGGGCAGAGCCGGTGCCAAGAGGTTCTGGTTCAACAGAAGGGCTATTAAATGCATTTTCCCTTGATATAAGTGGCCACATGTGGTACAAGGAATTGGAGATGTAAGCACACCATATCCCTTTTCAGTATGTAACGCTGATAAACATGCACAGAGTTTCCTCTTGTCTGCGCAATTCAGTTCATGGCCCGAGCATCTAAGCCAAAACAACTCAATATTAAAGTGATAAATTAGGACTATTAAATATTTAATGACGGGAGGAAAAAAGCTGCTAAAAACATAAAATATCTACAGGGTAATCTCAATTGTATCAGACAGAAATGTTACATTAGCAGAGATGATTCTGAGTTTTAATATCTTATTCGAGGCTATCTCATTTTTGAGAACATGCAGTGCTGTTGCCATATAAATTTATGAACTAACTCCTGAGGCCACATTTGTTTCCTACTTATTGTTTTTCCTTGACTTTCATGACACTTTGGGATTGCCAGCGCTGGCGGATAAGTGCCTTTGATTTTTATCTTCTGGTGTCGAATCCTCACCATTTCCCACCTGTGGGGTTGGTTGGGTTTTTTTTTTTTTTGGTTGATGGAATTCCGGGACTTCCTGAAACTTGTAAAACTCAGAGCATTAGATCTCTGACGTGACTATCAGAGAGACTGTCAATAAGTCATTTTAATCCGCCCTCTCCCCATTCTCCCTCACCAGGATTATGCTGCACATGACAGATTTGGTACATAAAATGCCTGGAGTGTGGGCTGCTGGAGGGAGGACGGGAGACGATTAGCCCACATCAGAATACACGGCTGTGAGCAGAGGAAAAAACCTTGCCCTCAGGACCCCTGGAGGAACAAGCATAATAAAATTAATTTACATGCCAAGATCCTCACTTAAAACACAAAAAGACTCCCATCAGATTTCAAAGATGTCATAAGAGGATTCAATTGTATCTTTGTGCAATTGAAGTCCTTAAAGAACTTTGCCAATACTGTTAAGACTCTCTACATCCTTGAATGTTAATTAAGTGAGATAATACAGGCAGCATTATGGAAAGGGTTAGGTTATAGCGTTGGAAACGGTCCCTGTCAGCTGCTGAGGACTCTGCCTAAATATTGCTTTGGGCGTGAAATTTTTCGCAAGGTTTGTCTTCAGATCGGGGGACGCGCGTTGGGGTTGGAAGAAGATGCCATCACGTTGGTTTTTGGGTGCACGTGGAAGGACCCACCTATGAAAACGCTGTCACCTTCCAGCCAACGGAGCGGCTGTTTAACTCTTTGCATCAACGGCTCCCAGAAACGAGAGGAGGGCGGGAAGCGAAGGAGATGATGTCAGGTAAGGAACTGCGGAGTTCGGGGGGAAGATTTGAGACGGAGATTCCTCGAGCTGGAATGCGGCCAGGTCACTGGGGTTAACCCCCTTGCTGTTGTGGAATGCGGTGGGATCTTTAATGGCCGTTAAGTGTTGAGGAGCTTGTCTTTCACATCTCATCTGATGGCGGGAGAGCGGGGAATTAGTTTACTCCCTTCAGCACTGGGCTTCTGCACGGCAAGTGTCACAAAGGATATTTCTTTGCAGGCAGATGTCGGCTGCCAGTGGGAAGCTGAGAAACGCCAGTTTTAATTAAAAGCTTTATTTTCAAATACAATTCAGAGATTATAAGCGGTAAGAAGGACTTCTCCGCTGGGAGGCTTCAATGTGCGGCCCTGAGCAAAACAGCAGTAATTGAAAGACAAGGCCTAATTCCCCTTCTCCCAGCTGGGTCTAACCACGAGGCAGGGACATCAATCCAGCCCTTGAAGGAGGGCTGGCAGCATCTCGCGTTTGTCATTGTCTCTGCCGTCGGAGGGAAGGAAGCCCAAGCAAGGCTTTTAGATCTTCCTATCCCTTTCCTCTAAAGTTGGCTTATGAAGAGAAAACAAAAGAGAGGGCCAAAGCTGTTAGAGGAGAAGGCTGAAAGGCACCTATCTGACAGGTCTTCGTTGCCTGTGCAGATTCCCGTTATAAAATCGTGTTTTCACGCCATTTGGGTGCACACTAGCCTAATCTCAGGCACTTGCACCCACCTTAATCTACCCCAGTACGGTTCTGGGTCATAGGAAGGCTTTTTTGGGTTCAGCTTGCTGTGGCAGCCTCTCCCATTTTCCACCTCAAGGGAAGGCATAGCTGGAAACGGGACAACACCAGGCATGAGGGCTCTGTGCTGCCTTTACCTAGGTGGCTAGTCTCCAGGGCTTTTATTGGCCATTTTTAAGGAATTCACTGCTTTTAAACAAAAAAATCAGCTCATATCAACAATTCCAGCAGTTCTACAAATCAGCCTCTCCATACCCACCCTCTGTTTTTAGAGACTTTTTGCGGTGCCTGTACATCAACTTCTAATCTCCTGATGTTTCATTACTCCTCACACTTAAGGAAAGTAAAAATAAAGACTATAGAATCAGTTATCTCTTTTTTGGCTGTTAATTCCTACTTTCAGTCGTCTACGCATGATCTTTTTGTACAGGGACAAGTTTACCAGCAATGACCAAAGTAAGTTTTCTTTGCAGTTTAGTATCACCCATGCAATGCCTGCTCATGCCCCAGTAAATGTTGGTTTCCACCATGTGAACCCACATCTCCATTCCCCCAGTCAGAGCAGAGTGATGCTTACATGTGATGTGTACACCAAGTAGAAATGGAGTTTTGCCATCGTCTTAATGGCAGCAACTGTGTATTACCTGCTCCTACGATCTTGTAGAGCTGCTGATTCTCAGAGCTATTCAGGCTGGAAGGAGCCTCAGAAGGTCTATACTCAACCTCCTGCTCAAGGTAGGGTCACCCTTGAGATCAGACCAGGTTGATAAGGGTTTTGTACACCCTGAAAACCTCCAAGGATGGAGGCTGCGCAGCCTCGCTGGGAAACCTCTTTCAGTGCCAGACTGGCCTCATCATGACAAAGTTTTTCCTTGTTTCCACACTGAACCTCTCCTGCTTCAGCATCCACTGTCTCCTGTCCTCCTAAAATACAACGCCATGAACAGCCTGGATAAATTGGTCAGGCATGATTTATGCTTGGTAAATCCCTGCTAACCCTTCCTGATTGCTTTATTCTCCTTCCTGTCCCCAGAAATATGTTACAAGAAGAATCACACTATGGTTTTCCCAGGGACCAAACTCAGCCTGGCCATCCTGTACCTCCCCGGATGATCCTTTTAGCCTTTTGTATTTTTTGTCAGCCTAATCTTTGTGGAAATTCAGGTCATCTTATCTATCAATTTCCATTTAAATATGAGAACAGATCTTAATAACAACAAAAGCAAGATAACGATGCAGGTTTTATCGGACTGATAAAAAAATACAGATTTGCTTCTCAAGCCACTGTATTTGGGCCAATGCAGCAGGGACATCAAGAGTTAAAAGCATGAACTGCAAGGATTTTTGTAAGACTTTCGGATCCTTAGATGAGGCTGTAAGAGGGTCAGATGTGCCGTGGACTTCTGGGTCCAAACATCCTGCAGTTGCACTTGCACCACGTTGTACATGAGATGCCAATGGCGCTTTTGCCTAAGACAATGTTCGTAGTTTGTAATGGTGTGAATTTGGAAAAGCTGAATTTGGGCAGATCTGCAGGGCTTACCCCAATGTGTCGACGTGTTATCTGCTTTTCCTCCTTTTTCTCTGCCTTCCCAGACATTTTTCCTTGCTTCTTTCAAGCCCCACTGCTGTTGTACTATATCAAGCTCTGTACATATATTTAAATGTAATAAGATAGATTACAAGAATTGATTTTCCCCAGGGTCAGGTCGATAAGACTGTATAAGCAGGGAATATACAATTGTTCAGAAAGAGCTAGCTGTAGTAGATTAATTAATGATATGCAGTATAGAAACATGCAAGTAACCATAGCTCTTCTCAGCTCACCTGAGCTATTAGCAGAATCTCTTGTGGGATTGAACGGCTTGCTGCCAACCTAACAATATACAAATTTCTCTTGGAGTAATCACAGCAGTGCCGGAGCTTTTGAAGATCCAAAGGTTACTTTGCCCTTACTCTTTCAAGGAGAAATCACAGTGTGAAGTAAATAAACTTTTGAACAGCACAGCACTGACCTACCTAATCTTTATTGCAACCTAACAGGGAAAAAAAAACACCTGCTGTAAATTCTTACTCACTTTTTATTTCCCATAGATATTCAGCTTTTGGAAACAACAACAAAAAAAAATAAAAAAAATGAGATGCTGCTTTCTGGCAGTATTGGAAAAAAGTATATTGTATCATCTGTATGAACTAATATATTTTTATTAAAGTGGTCTGATGGTTAGAAGAGGATTAGGAGATGTGAGCCCTGTGTTCCCTTCCCACCTCTAGGAGACCCATGATTTACAGCTGGAATCTAGAGGAGGAAGAAGAGAAAGGTGGGGTACATGCTGCATCCCCCTTACTAAATTTCAAATTCATGTGCTCAAAACCAAAACTGGATGTTGCGTACCCAAATCTTCGTGAAGGCCAGGTGTCTTAAGGAGTTTGCGGATCTGATCCAGATTTTATAAACATAGCTTCAGTGAAAGAGCCTCAATAAGTGTACTGTTGAGCCTCCAAAAATGTTTAGAATAGACTGATTCTGCCAGAAAATGTTTCATATCACTTGATTTTTTCCAAATTTTTTTCCAATTTTTTTTTTAAAAACATAAAATAAAAATAATTCTAAAAATTTACAATAAAATTTACAATAAAATATGTTCTTGGTGCAATAAAACCAAGAAGTACTGTTTCTCAGTTTTAGTGTACTGGCAACTTTTGGATCTTTTGGCCTTTAGTTCTGCTTTTAAACACACAGTGGAAGATTTTTAAGGATTGGGGTCCAGCTGCTTGTTTTATTTAAAACAGTTCAAACGCAAGCAGCTTAAAGGATTTCTGCAAGATCTAATAAATGTCATCCATCATAAAAACCCATCCAACAGTGAACTGCACTGGTGATGAAGACTTGGGGGTGTAATTATCGAAACGGCCACAGCGAAGTGTGAGGCTGGATGTAAGAGAGGAATGAGGAGATAGATGGTGATGCCAGGTGGTTTTGAACAGCTCTAACGAACAAGTGGTGGCTGGGTGGGAGCCAAACTGTGACAACCACAGAATTCCCGGAGAAATCATCGAATCATAGAATGGTTTAGGTTGGAATGGACCTCCAAGATCATCTAGTTCCAACCCCCCTGCCATGGGCAAGGACATATCCTGCAAGACCAGTAGGAGGTTTCTGACCTTTCGGGATCCCACTTAGCTCCTACAAGCGTGGCTCCCAATTCTGTATTTTTTAATCCATCTCTCTTTAAAACCTACTCTTAAAATACTACTTTCAACGGAAAAATGAAAAAAATAAAATCTAATCTTTCCTGTTTAAGTTTTAAGCTAACATTTTTCCCAAATGTTTTTATTTTATTTTTGGGGCCAGTTCTGCATTCTCATCTCTACCGTAGCTTTTTTCCTTTCTTGTCTGTTTTTTTTTTTCCCCAATAGAATATTTATTTCAAAAGGTTTTGAAAAATTTCCGGTGAGAGGAAAAAGACGGGGCGTTTTTTTAAAGAGCAAAACGTTCTTATTGAAGACACTGCTAACCTCATCAGTAAAAGCAGTTTCAAAGTTTCGCCTAACCCAATTCTGACATGTTGCACAGTCACCGTAGTTTCATGATCATTTCAGACTTCAGCCCAGGACGGGGTTGAGCAGCATGAATTGGGGCGGGCTGGACGCCAATGAGCCGGAGCTCTAATACTGGGCTTTCACACCGGCTGTGGTTCAGAAAGCTCATTCACTGAGCAGTAAGATTTTCCTAACAGGTTGCTTGACCTTTTCATTACTATTATTTATGGGCCAGTAATGTGCAGCATCTTTTAAACTCTTGAATGAGCACCGTTGGGTGAAAGGTTGATATTTTAAGGGAACTTTCTTCTGCTTAAAGTTTATTATCGCTGAACGTGCTGCTGTTGACATCTGACATTTATAGAGTGTGCTTAACCTCTAGTAATCCCTGAACATTTTGCAAATGAATGAGCCAGATGCTCAGCTGCCAGAAGTTTTCATAGCATTACTGGCATCACCAAAGACATCCTAATTTCCACCAAGGCAAGGTATGTGGCAAAGCGAGGCAATATCCTTAATCCGAACAAAGGATTCAGTGTAGGAAACAAACTTTTGGACACATAGCTGCTTTATGACTTTGCGTGATCTCCAGGAGAGCTGGGGATGCCCAGGCCTTGCCTGTTTCTTCCAACTTCATCAGTTTGACGCATAAATTTACCACCATTCCCTCTCCCTTGACCTCCCTCATATCCTTAGACAGTCACAGCAGCTCAACATACTTAAGATGTATCTCTGAACCTTCTGCCCGCAGAAGGTTTACGCTTTTGGAATGGAAGTTGCGCTAAGATCAAAGTGTTTCTTCATGTTTGGTGACTGGCTAAACCAAGAAATAAATTTTCTCAGACTTTGGGAAGTGTCGGATATGAATCTGCAGTGCAGCTTGCTGTCATGCGATCGTGTATTTCATAAAAAATCAGAATCTTTCTTCCAATATTGACATGAAAACAGGTCTAACCCTATATAATACAGCGTGGGAGAGAGCTTAAACAGTCAGGCCATCTTCACCTTTGCAAAGACCATTGACTATTCTGGACTGAGGTCTGCAATTATATTTGCTGCCTAGGGGAAAGTAACACCAGCTCCATACCTAGAAAAAAAGTACAGAAGAAAAAAACTGAGACCCACCACCGTCCATCTTCTCCATGAATCCTGCCTGTGGAAGAGGTCCCATCTTCCAGCTTCTGGTTTGCCCTCTGTCTTTGCCTGCTGGAGAAAAGGTAAGCCACCTGTAGAAGGACAGGGAACTGCTGGAGAGGGGACAGTGAAGGGCCATGAAGACGATCAGGGGGCTGGAACATTTTTCTTATGAGGAAAGGCTGAGGGAGTTGGGTCTCTTTAGTCTGGAGAAGAGAAGACTGAGGGGGGATCTCATCAATGCTTACAAATACTTAAAGGGAGGGTGCCAGGAGGAGGGGGCCAGTCTTTTTTCAGTGGTGTCCAGAGATAGGACAAGAGGTAACGGCACAATCTTGACCATAGGAATTTCCATCTGAAGATGAGGAGGAACTTCTTTCCTTTGAGGGTGGCAGAGCACTGGAAGAGGCTGCCCAGAGAGGTGGTGGAGTCTCCAACCCTGGAGACATTCCCAACCCGCCTGGATACCATCCTGTGCAACCTGCTGTAGGTGGACCTGCTCTGGCAGGGGAATTGGACCAGATGATCTCCAGAGGTCCCTTCCAACCCCTGACATTCTGTGATTCTGTGATTCTAGACTGCGATCAAGTATTCTTTACCTTGTGACAATCTGCCCCGTCTCACTTTCTGAAAGAAGCTATCGAACCGATACGGTTGCCGTGTACCCTGCTGCCCTCCGGCTCTTGGTCAAGACTTGCCAGTGCTGGGTTAGCAAACGCAGCCCCAGTGCCGCAGTTTTGTCTGATGTCTTTCTTGGCCAGTCCTCTCCGGCTGTTTGGTGCAAATTCTCCCTGTGTTCTCTGCACCTACCCAAAGCAGCTCTCTTCTTCTGATTTCACCCTTTGTGACCAAGACGTGAGTAAAGAAACCAAAATCCACCATAGCAGAGGAGTTTCTTACCCAGGCATACTTCAAATGTATGAAGGCAAGAGCCAAGCAGGGGAATAATTGTGCTGTCACTACTTTCCAGACATAGATTATTGCTGATGCAGTAAAACCCAGCATCTTGGAGAGAAGCTAGCTAGAGGCTTCACAGATCAAGCACCAGAAGAAGAGTGGCTTTTGGGAACTGCACTTCACAAGTATGCATTAGGCTCTCCATTGTGAATTCTTCACCGAGCCATGGAGATATACTCCAAATTTTAAAGCATCAAGCTCCTAAAAGCGTTTCAAGGCTCACAACCAAGTTGAGGTCAATATTCAAAAGGGAGGACAGAAACAGGGAGGATGGGGAGAGAGTCTGCTGTGTTTTCTTGAAGACAAAATATAACGCAACATTTACAGAGCTAACAGGGAGTTGATGAAAGGACACAGTTTGCAGACATGAATTACAATGTGCTTCTCAAGCATCTCGCTGTAAGGCAGGTTTTTTGCATCGTTCTTGCTCTTTTCTTTACCCTTATCATCTTGTAACACCTTCTGCAAAGTGCGTATGTCAGAACTGGGCACAGATATTCACTAATGGTCTTGCAAATACGCTGCACAGAGGAAACATGGCCTTTCTTCCATTCCTGCTCCCTGTTTGTGTGTTCGGGGATCGCAGCCTCTCTCCAAGTTACGGCATCCCACTGTGAACTCGCCTTTGGGCGAGTTGCCCCAAGCCAGCTGCAGCGTCAGAGATTACGTCTCCTGTCCTGTCTGCTTGACCGACGCTCTTCAGATCTGGATGCACAACATTGGGGCAAGTCCTGTCCCAGGCAAGTTCAAGTCAGCCCATCTCACCAGGTCACTCCAGATTGGTCATTATTGACTTCTTCCATTTCAGAGTCATCCGCAAATGTGAGCAGGAGTTGTTTTGCTTTTTCTGACAGGTTCACGACAAAGAGACCGAACAGCGACAGCACAATTCACGCATGTTGCCTTCCTCAGCTCTGCTCTGGGGCCATAACCTTTGCAGAGAGAAATGGGCATCTGAGAGCAGCCAGGTCCTAAACTGTCACAGCAATGGGTTTGGGTTGGATGGGACATTAAAGATCATGTAGTTCCAACCCCCCTGACCTGGGCAGGGACACCTCCCACTAGACCAGGGTGCTCCAAGCCCCATCCAACCTGGCCTTGAACCTCCAGGGATGCGGCAGCCACAGCTTCTCTGGGCAACCCCGGCCAGGGGCTCACCACCCTCAGAGTGAAAAATTTTTTACTAATATTTAATCTAAATCCCCCCTCTCCCAGTTCGAAGCCATCACTCCTCGTCCTATCACTGCATGCCCTTGTCAAAAGTCCCTCTCCAGCTTTCTTGTAGGCCCCCTTCAGACACTGGAAGGGGCTATAAGGTCTCCCCAGAGTCTTCTCTTCTCCAGGCTGAACAACCCCAACTCTCTCAGCCTGTCCTCACAGCAGAGGGGCTCTGACCTTCTTTTATTCTGGGTGTCTTAACTGCTTGGTTGCTACTGAAAGCTCAGGTTGTGTTCATGTACGGTGTACCTGCTGTTTTGCTGAATATCCCAAGCATGTCTGTGTAGAGTAGACCTGCTGTGCTGGCCTAACGGACACGGGATACCACCAACACTGCTGATCCACTCCAGCTGTTCTTGGCGTGCCTCTGAGAAAGACATCTTTGATGGGTAGACGTGTTAGAAAAGCTGGACAAAAAAAAAAAAAGCAGAAACACAAACTAAAATGCTTGCACGGCAGATTGTCTGGGTTACATCATTAACATTAAGTACATCGTACTTAAATTACCCACTTGTGGAAGCAGCAAATACATTCCTGGGAAGAGGGTGGTTCAGGTGGAATGAAGTATGAAACACCTCCTACACTCAGAGATAACTGACTGTGTCTGGATTGAGTGTGTGTAGGAGCTACTGCTTTCTGCCAGTTGACATTTGGAATTATTACTACTATTTGTCACTCTCCTAGCCGTAAAGTAAGCTACCGAGTGTTTTGCAGAAAGGAGATGTTCCTTGCCCAAAAGAGATGCCCAAAAGGGACACTTGGAATGAAATCAGTAATCCATTACAGGATTGCTTTTCCCTGGCTGAGAATACCAAGCAGAACCAGAAAATTAAGCATGCCATAACCTGCTCTATAGCTTTTGACCTCCTCAGAAGCCATGAAAAGCAAGTGAAGTGTCTCAGCATGTCCAGAGGGTCTGGGCAATACGGGACGCGGATCGGGATGCTTATGACGGATCAGTCGCTCAGCATCGGTTGCGCATCTCAACACGCTTTGTTCCAGGAATAGCATGTGCCTTGTCATCGGTGCGGGGATAGCAAAATTTTAGGGATTGATGAAGCAAAGATAGACGGTGGCGTATTGATTTAGGAAAGGTGGGAAGGTAATTTAGCTGTCAGGAAAAATAAGGGAGGGGCGGATTTTTGCAGCATTAAGTAGAATGGGGGAGAAAAGAGAAGTCAAACATGATCTTCAGTTTAATCAGCCAGAATGCAAGAAAAAGAATGGTGTTATTAAGTGTATTAGTTAACAGAGGTAACAGAAAGAGTTTAGAGGGAAGTGAGTCCTTTGGGAAGCTTGATCTGAATACTATGGTTTCTGAAGTGCCCCAGTGGAAGTTCAAATAAAAGTTGTAAACAACCGCAGTTGAGTGGAAGGTGAAAATGAATGATGGAATAAACGTGGCCTTGACTATGAAATGAGGTCTGCCAAAGCAGATAAATAAGTCACCTAATTTGGGCTCCCCAGATGAAATAATATGCAAATTGATCCTCAGAAAGATGGTGGAAGATGCAAGTCAGAAGATTTGGGCTGGAGAAGAGAAGACAGATCCTTGCAAGCCATTGATGTACAGGACAGTTCCAAACCTGCCTTAGCCCAAAACTACTTGTTAACGGGTGAAAAAAAGCCCAGAGAAGGATTCCAAAATGTAGGAAAAAAGAAGGGGATAGCTGCGGAGAGAGAAAGACTCAGAGAGCACCCAGAGAAGTGAGAGTGACACCAAATCGCTGAAGCCAAGAGAAAGCAAGAACTCAAAAGGAAAGATCATAATGGGAGATAAAAATGAAGCAAAGTTTTGGCCACTTGTTCAGGTGAGAATTGTTCCAAAGTGGTTTCCACGGAGACCGAGGATACTGGATGGAAGCGCGTAAATGGGGAGGGAAAAAATGAATACACAGATAAAAGGAGGTGAAGAGAGATGGGACAATAGTTGGAAATGCAAATGAATCTAGGAGAGTGTTACTTGCGGAGGCAAGAGTGGTTTTGAAAGCGGAATTAAAGTAGGCAAGGGAGAAGAAAATGTTTGTAGAGCAGACTAGAGAGAGCCAGCGAAGTTGAAGCTAATTTTAAGATTTGAAAGTGAGGTTCATGCGAAGTTAATTTAAACCAACATGAGAGCCGCACAGCTTCAGAAGGAGCAGGCCACATTTGCACACGTGCTATTTGAAAAATTAGGAAAAGCCACATTTGCACACAGATGAGATTTTAGACCAAATTGTTTTCAGCCATATTCCCATCTGATGGCCGTTCGGCAGTAAGCTGATGGCGGCCACGTCTGCTTGCTGGCAGCTATGGGTCTTTCCGAGTCCCTCTATACTTAAACCACAGTCCAAATTTCATTTAGAGAGCTGAGATTATCATACACTCTGCCCAGACAGAAAAATTAGCTCTCCTCCTCTGCGTGCATCAAAAAGCAGCAGTGGTTTGACAGCCGGGGAGAAGTAATATCACCAGGGCCTTGAGAAGCAGGGTATGGATATAACGCGTGATGGAGAGCAGAGTTAAATGAGGGCTTTTTGGACAACTGTGGTCAAGGTGCTTCCCAGGGACTGAGAAAAGCCACCAGCGGCCACCAGCTCTTTTCCCCTGCGACTCACAGGAGCAGATCGCCCGAGATGTGAGCCCTGACCCTGCAACTGCTCCACGTGGACAACAGCAAGGTCTCTACCCTCCCCAGCCAGGATTTTCCTTATTCATTTCAGTTAAGGAATCACTAGAGCAGCCAGCGTGGACAATATCCATTCCATCCCGTCCCTTCCAAAACCTAATACACTGGTAGTAATTTGCAGGCAGAGAAGCATCACTTGGTGGCTTCCAGCTGGAGCCGCGTGGGCTGGGGCTCGGCCAGGATGAAGATGCACAAGGAAGAGCGTGCCACCCATAAATCCCATTATACACTCTGTGATCAAGCCCGAGCGCCAGCCATCGGTAGCGTGAATGTGCCATGTAGCTAGTGCTGCCATGACCAAAGCAAGGTGCTAAATTGCTCTGATTTAGCTGAAATCACTAGTACATCTGACTAAAAAATACATGATTATAACTGTTCCTCTGTGTGTCTTTCCATGTTCATTTGAAAGAAGTATGGCAGATCATAAAACACGGCAACATCCCCCAAGCCCAGAGGGTTTAATGAAGAATTAAGGAGATTGTAAGTGCATAGCTGAAATAATAGGGAGGAAATTGAATTATTCCACCCATATTAAATGCATATATTCTTGAGCATTTCTGCCAAAATTACTTTGCTAACCCATGGTGTGAAATACAGTCTGTTTTCACATGGGTGCATTAAACAAAGATGCCTGCTACAGTACAACAGCTTTGAAGAGAATGGAAAGGCATCAGGATGAAAAAGCGCTCCCGACGTATGGTTATATCAGCTCTAAATTGTCTCACAGCTGTTTCTAGCTCCATTAGATGGAAGACTGGGTAATTTATGGAAGTCATTTTTAACAATTTGATTGTTGGTATATATCTGCTGAATTGATTGGCTGGGGAGACAGATCTTTATTTTTATAATAGCAATAACATCCTTTGCAGATTACTGCTCAATTTATCCCTGATGTTAACGGTGCTAGCCGGCAACTATCCATTTATATTATGCTGTTATTTCTTAATTATCAGTCTAATTGTAGAGAAGAGCAGAGCCTAGGATGCATGAGATTAGCTGGGCTGGACAAGAAACCACAGAAAAGAGGGGTCTGGCTCTTTCCTTTTTGATACGCTCACAGCTCTGGCTTAGGTCAGTGGGATCTAAACGCTCAAGCTTGTGCCTTTTATTATGAAATCTGCTAATCCTATGTGGGCTAGAGTGCTATTTCCCACTGAAGTCAATGGGAGCTTGGTTACAGATGAGAATGACTTATACGATGTACTGGCTTTTGCATCTAACGATGCTGGAGGCGATCATCCTGCAAAAGAATGAACTTCCTCTTCAAATCAGAAGTCTTGGATAGGAACATGAGGATGTTCGTAGATCACAGAATCACAGAATGGTTTAGGTTGGAAGGGATCTTAAAGATCATCCAGTTCCAACCCCCTGCCCTGGGCAGGGACACCTCTCACTAGACCAGGTTGCTCCAAGCCCCATCCAACCTGGCCTTGAACCTCCAGGGATGGGGCAGCCACAGCTTCTCTGGGCAACCCCAGCCAGGGGCTCACCACCCTCACAGTGAAAAATTTCTTCCTGAGATCTCATCTAAATCTCCCCTCTTCCAGTTTAAAACTGTTCCCCCTCATCCTGTGGCTCCACTCCCTGATCCAGAGTCCCTCCCCAGCTTTCCTGGAGCCCCTTTAGGGACTGGAAGGGGCTCTAAGTTCTCCCTGGAGCCACAAGGAGCTCCAGGCTGAACAAACTCAACTTTCTCAGCCTGTCTTCATATCAGAGGGGCTCCAGCCCTCTGACCATCTTCATTGCCTCCTCTGGCCCCGCTCCAACAGGTCCATGTCCTTCTTCTGCTGGTGGCCCCAGACCTGGACCCAGAATTCCAGGTGGGGTCTCCCCCGAGTGGAGCAGAGGGGCAAAATCCCCTCCCTGACCCTGCTGCCCACTTTTGCCCAGCTTTGTAATTCCTGATGCTGTCTTTGAGAGTAGCCAGTTCCACCTGGCTCCCAGGTGGCTCAGCTGTGACCTGTTACATCTCTTGGGTTGAGTTTATTCCCAGCCTCTGAGAGTCAGACTGGGGTTTATATCTCAAGGCTTGAACATACAGGGTCTTCTCTGAGCTCTTCTGGAAATGTGCATTTATTGCAACTGCGTATTTTAATTTGACAAAATAATATCCACACGTTTGGTTTGAGTCCTCCAAATCTCTGGGCCTTACCACTATCTTGTGGCAGTGAGATTTGCAGATTAACTAAGAAATCTTTGATAAAATACCTATTTTTCCTCAACTTGGAATTTGTAGCCTCTCAGTTTTTTCCCCCCGCTCTCACAGGATAGGAAACAACTGGAAGTCTCGCTCTGCTCTCCGTAGGCTCTTTGGTTTTATGCACATTTCTGTCATCATAAAACAGTTTATAAATCTGAGGTGTAGTCTTCTTCATTTTTAGTCACCTAAGAAGAAACATCACTCAGCGGAATAAAAAAAAAGCTCAAGACTACCCCAAATAACTTCCTGTGTTTTGTGCTGTTCAAAGTCTACTCCTCAATAGCTGAAATTCTTCTCACCGGTGCTAGTTTCAAAAGCCAAATCCCAGGAATGGTGTTCTGTGTTTTCCTGACCTCAGTGAGTGTTTTGTTTAAGCAAGAATATGATGATAGGGGGTCAGTCCTTAGTCTGCTAACCAAGGGAGTCTCTGAAATACTCTTTTTTTTATGGGAATGAAAGGATGGAGGGAAGGGGGTAGATGGTCTGCAGCAGGCAGGTAGCAAACTTGCTGGAAATGAATGGAATGAACATTTTTTTTCACATTTTGGGCTTTAGAAATTTTGAAGCAAGAAAGAAAAGCTAGTAAAACAGTGGTTACTTATCCCCCTCTTGCTCGAAGTCGTGAGTTAATAGCAGCTTTATAGGGAGCACTTAAAAATAATGGAGTCATTTACCTTCAGTGCTATTTCTGGAGTGGTCTTATCCCTCCCTTTTCATGTCACACCCAAGTTTCTTCCACTCAGCCAGCCGGTGACACCGCTAATTTATGTCATACACTCTTCGTGCTCTTTCATCTTGTCCTCAAGGGGTGAACCGTTGCACGTCAGGAAGTATTTTCTTTTCAGACGTTATTATTAACCCTTGGATTGTTTGGAGATAGTTGGGAGCAGGATCAGAGGCTTGGGTTGGTTGTTTTTTTACAAGCCTGTATTCTGTATGTATTAAAAAGAATAGTGTCCACATCGCCTTAATGTCACCAAGCCCAGCAGGTTTACGGTGACATCAATGGCTTGAATATGTACGTGGGCAAGCTCCCCCAGAGTTTATCGGTGCAAATCAAAACAGGCTCCACTCAGCTGGTAGTCCGTGGCTTGTAAGTGATACTCAAATCCAATTTATTAAAAACACATTTGTTTTTCAAGCACACCACATTCCTGATTAATTTCCAGCACCGTGGGTTATTTAATGCTGTAGGTCTCATTGTCATTTTTGATTTTCCACAGAGCGCTTGATTGATAGAAGCTATTGTGAGCCTGTTCTTTGAGCACATTGTTCTTGTCAAATAACAATGCGCATCTTATTGATGAAAAGTCAGTGTGCCTTTTATGTATGGCAAAATCATCATGCAAGCTCTGGGACCATGTGCCGAGCATATGCACAAATGAATGGAGGAGTGGTAAATTACGCCAGGAAAGTTTAATATTGTAGAGGAGTTACCGTGCCAGTTGACTAGCTAAATTCAGCTGGCGTAACATACCCCAGCAATCCATGACTCAGATGTTAATCAGTGTTAGATGCTCTTTTTATATTTATGCTACTGCTGAACGTTACAAAATCAAGTGTCTTGTACCAAGAGTGCAAATCAATTTTAAATTAAATTAGCCTTTTGTTTGGAGGACACTTGGGATTTGTTTGGGTTTCAATAGCTGCCCCCAGCAATGGCTTTAGAAATGGTAGAGGTGAAAAGAAGACACTGCCTGGTCTTCAGGTTCATCCTTCTGCCACCCGTAGGATTGGACCCTCTACAAATCTATCATCTCCTGTGTGCCTTGGGGAGCCTAATTCCCCCCTGTGTGCCCCGTCTGCTGCTCTCAGGTCTTGCAAGTGAAGGGAGTGCAAATTGCCTCATACGGGAGTGGTGAGATCCTTAAGCATGAAAACCAGAACTGACAGTGTCTCTGTGCTTCTGTCAACGTGACCTCGCCAACTCCATCAGCTGTGACACTGATTTAACTCATCAAGCTGCAGATATAAAGGTCAGACAAGTTGGAAGCGGAACTATAGTCCAGGGGAAGGGGTTTCTCACAGATAGAATAGCGACAGTTTTAATCGTAGTAGAAGTAACCTATGAATATCAATAGGCACCTTCACAGGTCTTCCAGCTAGTGATACTGCATGAGCTACGAAAGTAAATATTTTCCTTTTCTCCTCTTGTTAAGGATAAACATGGATATTTTTTTGAAAAGTTGGTTGTAGACTTTACATCTGTAAAAATGGAAGGCTTGTCAATCATAACCAATGACACTGTCAGGTTAGTTCTAGAACAGGTATGGGGTCACAGAATCACAGAATCACAGAATCACTTAGGTTGGAAGAGACCTTCACAGAATGACAGAATCACAGAACGTTAAGGGTTGGAAGGGACCTCTAGACATCATCTGGTCCAACCTCCCTGCCAGAGCAGGTTTGCCTACAGCAGGTTGCACTGGATGGTGTCCAGACCTTTGAGATCATGGAGTCCAACCATAAACCTAACACTGCTAAACAACCCCTAAACCATGTCCCTCAACACCACGTCTACCCATCTTTTAAATACGTCCAGGAATGGTGATTTCACCACTTCTCTGGGCAGCCTGTTCCAATGTTTGATAACCCTTTCCGAAAGAAATCCAACCTAAGGTTGGATATTAGGAACGGAGGTCCGTTTACCTCTTCCTCCGCCCCAGTACAAAAATCCATTAAAGGATTATTTTTCTTTTCAGATCGAACTCTGGAGACGTTCCACTAACACTCAATGTTCTTCTCAAGAACAATGGATTCACACAAATAGACATGAAAACAAAATTCAGGTTTCCATCTCCACTCGTGTAGGCTCACCTTTACCTCCTGCCTTTTTCATGCACCTTTTTTGGATGTTCTGCTAAGCAAAAGTCGAGTGTCCTAAAAACCAAATCCTATCCAAGCTATTTTATATTAGCCTTGTCTCCATCAGTCTCATCCTTTTACCATCCTATCTCTCTGGCAAGAAAACTGTCCTCTTTTGAGGCAATGACGGGAAGGCTGTTCCATGCAGAAGGAGTTTCTGGGAGCATTTAGCACTTAGAAATCTTCTTCAGTACTAAGCAGTGTCAGCTTAGCGCATAGTGAACTGCATTCATGAGCCCAAGAGTATTTCCAGAAGCAACTGCATGGAGCTGTCAGTGGAGGAAACGCGATTTATTTGAGGACAAGGAACTCGTCCTCAACTTTGAGCAACCCGGTCTAGTGGGAGGTGTCCATGCCCATGGCAGAGGGGTTGGAACTACATGAGCTTTAAGATCCCTTCCAACCTAAACCATTCTGTGATTCTATTATTCTAAGGAACCTGAGAGATTTACTAACATTGACTTCACAAAAAACTGGGAACAGAAAGAGAGGGACAAGTTGGGATCTTTCTTTAAATGTGGTATATTTTAGCCCTAAGTATTTTATTAGTGGGTTTTACTACATGCTACATCCTCTCTCTGCTTATCTGCCTCAGCTTGAAGGCTTTTGAGGTAGAGACAACATTGCTGAGTTTGGAAAGAATACCCAACACCTGTTATAGGCAAATAGACAGTAACGGTCTCATGGGATGGCATTGCCAAAGTTACCTATTTCATCAGGTAACAACAGAAATGAACAATTTGTAGACAGATGCTGTTAAATGTACTATGACGTCTATGCACTTTTCATCTTCAAAGGGCCTAAAAGTTCTTCTCACTCTAATCCCACGTGATCAAACACAGGATGGAAAGCACATGAGATGGTGGAGGACAGGAATTAAATTCTTTATATTAGAATCTGGGAAGCTGTAGAAAGCACATGGTTAACTTTTTCTGTCTTTTTCTGCCCTTCTAGCGGAATGCCTCTGGAGCATCCTTTGCAGGACCAGGGACTTTGCAAGACCAAAGACTTTGCATGGAGAGATGGCACAAAGGACAAGAGCAAAGGTGCAAGGACCAGTCTACCACGAGCTTGAACAGAGCCGAATCATCCCAGTGGATTGGCAGTTGTGTGCCCAGGAGAGGGGCTGGGTAGGTTGTTTGGAAATGAAAGCAGATGAAAACACCCAGAGCGAGTTGCGATGGCAAGTGAAGGGAAGCAAGGGCGGTATCCCTGGGACAAGCTGGATGAAAGAGGAGTTTGTGATCAAAATAATTTTTCTTAGGCAAATTTTTTTACTTAGCCTATGTGTTTGCAGCAGGTGGGGAAATATTTTCAATCTAAATCCTCATCCTTGTGCCACAGCAAGGCCACTTCATTGGGAATTTTTAATATTTGGTTTCGTTTCCGTGCGTGGATCTATCTCAGCCAGACTTTTGGCAGTTCTTACTTTCTGACCTCCACGCTGAAACTTTCTTGGCTGATCAAGCCGTCCACAGAGATGACAAAAAATCTATTACTTCCATTGCTATCAGTCAGGGAAGGAATGCATTTTTGGAGCTGAAAAGAAGGGTTCGCTTGCCTACTATTTGGGTATGTGAGGGATTTACTGCATCTATTTGCCAAACATAGGTTTGTTAGCAGGATATCTGAGTCAGAATAAGAAAAATGGCTGGAACAACTCACTGCCTATGGAAGAAAATGTCTTAAACCTTATCAGCTACAACTCAGCACCCTTGACTCGGGGCTTAGCTCCTGCCTGCAGATTCTGAACTTTCCCTTATGAATCACCCCCTTTCCACAGCTGCTTTAAGCTTTGACATAAAGTTGTATAAATCTCCTGCTAAAGTCTGTGATTTTCCCAGTGCTGGTAAAGGAAGAACATTAATTACCTGAAATTGTCTCTGCTCCACTGAGGCACAGCATTTGCCTACAGCATAGCTGATTTTCTGGTATGAAAGCGATTCCAGCAGATGCCTTCCTTTCCTCTTAACTGTTACCCACGCTTCTTAAAAAATCCACCCCCCCCGCACCCCTCAGCGTAAAGCCCCCGAACTTTTAGGTTAATCAAGATATAAATTGCTCTCCTGGGAGAGAAAAATTTCTCCACGTCTTGAAAAAAAAACAAACCCACCCTTGCTACTGTGCTGCAGTCCAGCGCGTAGGCTTCCACAGGCATGCAACGAACTAAGACCCAACAGATTGCCTCCTCTGAAACCGAGACACAGCAATGCATCAAACATGCAAATCCGGGCTGGTGCTGCAGCTCCTTTCTAGGATATTTGCCCAAGGGAGCCGAGCAGCTGCCTGCCAGAGCCTTTGATAGTTTTAGCACAGAAAATCTATTATTCATATACACACGCACACACACACACTTTGAACCGGGGATTAATTTAGCTTCAAAGTTGTGCAAGGATGTTCCAATGCTATTCTAAACAAGAGAGGAATCACCAGCTGAAGTAATAGGAGATGATTGGGGTCAGCTTTCGAGAGAAGCAAAGCGTGATGTCTACCAGGTGCCACTTCCCCTTGGATTATCGTCTTTCTGAGAAGTCGTTGGTGCGAGCGTGCTGACTGTGCTTCGTTATTCCCACAACAGAGCGAGATGGAGAGTTGCCTCCTCCTTGCAACCCTCCATTCGTATGTCTCCTCCTGAGATCCCTAAACCTTTCACATGTTTTCTCACCCAACTTTCAGGAGTGCCTTACTCCCTCAGAAAAAGCACACAGAATCATAGAATCACAGAATGTTAAGGGTTGGAAGGGACCTCTGGAGATCATCCGGTCCAACCCCCCTGCCAGAGCAGGTCCACCTACAGCAGGTTGCACAGGATGGTGTCCAGGTGGGGTGGGAATGTCTCCAGAGTGGGAGACTTCACCACCTCTCTGGGCAGCCTGTGCCAGTGCTCTGCCACCCTCAAAGGAAAGGAGTTCGTCCTCATGTTGAGATGGAACTTCCTATATTTGATTTTACACCTATTGCCCCTTGTCCTGTCGCTGGGGCACCACTGAAAAAACTTGGCCCCGTCCTCCTGGCACCCTCCCTTTAAGGATTTGTACGCATTGATGAGATCCCCCCTCAGCCTTCTCTTCTCCAGACTAAAAAGACCCAACTTCCTCAGCCTTTCCTCATAAGAAAGATGCTCCAGCCCCCTAATCATCTTCGTGGCCCTTCACTGCACCGTCTCCAGCAGTTCACATCTTCACACCAAAACAACTGCAGTGTGTCCATCCAGACACAGTTCAAGTGCCAGCTTGTTTCTAGAGATAATAGGGAGTTTTTCACACTCCATGGCTGATCTGCTTGAGTATCTCAGTGTTTAACCCATCTGTTCATACTAGTCCCTTGTATTATTACCTCCATTTCACAGACACCAGCAAACCACAAGAAATCACAGAATCACAGAAGGGTTGAGGTTGGAAGAGACCTCTGGAGGTCATCTGGTCCAACGCTGGTATCTGAAGTCATGAAGTACAAGTGGAAGACTTGGGCTCACCACAGGACATCTCTGCGTCCTCAGTCCCACTAATGCGAAAGCCTCTAAAGGGTTGCATAACAATTTTATGACAAGTAGCTTCTTAACAAGGAGTTAGGAAAACAAAATGGACGTTGTTCACATCAGCCTGGCCCATATCTCCCCAAGGAATGTCCCTGCTTTCTTATGCCCACAGACGCTTGCTTTCCATCCTTTTTTTGCCCTGCAATACCCTTATTTAGTGTGCTTACCAACATACAGCTTCCCATATGTCCTCTTGATGCCGTCCCCTATTGAAGGGGTGGGTGTGGAGCATAGAGGTGGGGAAAATGTGAGCTGGGACGTGAGAGAAGGGCTTTTTCTTGGAGCTAGAAAGAAGGACCGTGGAGCAGACCTCGCTCCTAGCAACAATCCTGCTCCATCTGAGCATCGAGAGTTGTTCAGCTGATAACAGAGGGGCAAAGCAGACCAGAGTGAGAAGATAAAAGGGATGATACAGCTGTCATGCTGATGTCCTCAAATATGTCTCTCAAATAATCAGTGTTTACAACAGGCTTCAGGGCTGAAGAAGTAACTTTGGGTGTGCAGCACTTGAGGAGACTATGAGACCCTCCGCACAAATGAGAGTAAATTAAAAAAAGCCCATGTTGCATCCTCTAGCCTTAGGTCCTTCCTAAATAGGACAGATGAGGCTGGCATCTTTCTGTAAAAGCTTTTTGACATTCTGATGCATCCTTTTTAATCCATCAATAAAACCCTATTTATTTGATCATCTGAATTTCCCTGAAATCCTGATTTCCCCAGAGCGTCTTGCTAAGAGTGCAAAACTAAAGGAGAAATAAAAAAAAAAGGAGAGAAAGAAAGGAGAAAGCACTAGTTCTTTTCTCTTTAATGAGTTCATTTGCTGGTGTTCAACTCACAGATTTGCTATTAATGTTAAATTAGCTGGTTAAATTAGCTAATTATGTAAAATGTGTACAATACTCTCCATTTGGGACAACTGGCAAAGAAAGGCTACTCAGCTACACTGGTGAAGAAAGTACTTTTTAGACCAAATTAGAAATACTAGAAACATTCAAATCAATTGGACAGTGGCCTCTGCCCAATATCCTGATGAACGAAATGGACATGTGGTTTTGAGGGAGATAGATTAATATGACATATATTTTTACATATTTTAAATAGAGGGATTCTGCCCCTCTGCTCCACTCGGGGGAGACCCCACCTGGAATACTGGTCCAGCTCTGGAGCCCCAGCATAAGAAGGGCGTGGACCTGTTGGAGTGGGGCTAGAGGAGGCCACGAAGATGATCCAAGGGCTGGAGCACCTCTGATAGGACAGGCTGGGAGAGTTGGGTTTGTTCAGCCTGGAGAAGAGAAGGCTCCGGGGAGACCTTAGAGCCCCTTCCAGTCCCTAAAGGGACTACAGGAAAGCTGGGGAGGGACTTTTGACAAGGGCATGTAGCGACAGGACAAGAGGTGATGGCTTCAAACTGGAAGAGGGGAGATTTAGATGAGATCTGAGGAAGAAATTGTTGCCTGTGAGGGTGGTGAGCCCCTGGCCGGGGTTGCCCAGAGAAGCTGTGGCTGCCCCATCCCAAGAGGTGTTCAAGGCCAGGTTGGACAGGTTTTGGGGCAACCTGGTCTAGTGGGAGGTGTCCCTACCCAGGGCAGGGGGGTTGGACTAGATGATCTTTAAGGTCCCTTCCAACCTAAACCATCTTCTGATTCTGTGATTCTACAAACAATAGTATATTTTGGGCACCCGTATATTTCACTGATATCTTGCAGATTTTGGGTAGCTCACTTGAAGCTCCCATCTTCAAAATATGTGGATTGACATGAATATGATGTATACGGGGGAAACGGATCTCCTAAAGCTAGAACAGTTCCCTCTGAAGTGGGCAAAAAGCATTGACAGAGTAGCAGAAAGGGGTTTTTAGCTTATGCAAGTGGAGCCAAATGCAAGTCGATGTAATTCCTGGAGTTAACACGCTGATGAAAATGACTCACTGTATCCCTCTGTGTCTTTTGCATTCAGGCATGATACAGAACTTTCTTTGACTGGCATTTGTTGACATTTTAGCATAAATTTACACTTTTTTCAAGTCTGTAAAAGCCAGCAAATCTCATTAAAAAACGATATTGATACACTGTTGTGCCATCTTGCTCAGGATGCAAATCCAGTTTCTCCTTGTTGCAGTACCCTGTTGAGCAAACATATGTCATGGCCTTTGAATATGAAACCGGCAGATGTCTAATTGACCTGAATAAATTTCCAGTGTATACCAGATTGGGTCAATAGAAGGTCTTAGAATCCCCCACCAAATTTTAATCAAAACTAACGAGATTAACAAGCGAACGCAGAGATGTGTTATGTGATGCGGAAAATGCTGGGAAGCTCTGCATCTAGAACCACAGGCGATAAATTCAAACACAATTTTCTCCTCCTGGAGCTCCAGAGAACTTTGCCGGCTGCGTGGCAGGGAAGAGGTTGAAGCAGAGCCATTTAAGAACTAGTCTAGGTAGACCCAATCCCAGCAAAGAGCATGGAAGATTTCTTTCCCTGGAGGGAATGGTCCTAGTTAGGAAGAGCGTACTGGGGACAGACCTGTCATGAAATGAAGTTTCATCAAAGATCTGAGCCAGAAAGCTACTAAACCCTGCAGGACAGGAGTCCTGTGCTAGAAATGAGCTGTCTGCACTTAAAGAAGAGCCAGAACCAGAGAAACCAAATGATGTTGTTAGATTTTTACTTCCGCTTCAGTTACTTCCCAGCGTGACGGAATGTGTCCTCCCAGCCCAGAATGTTGGAATGCAGATGTGGGCAGAATATATAAAACATTTGTAAAAGAAGCAGGGCACTGTTGAGTCTCAGTATCAGACACAGCGGAAGAACTTCTGCTGCCATCGTGCAAGGGAGGAATTGGATCCTGTGTATGAGTAGAGAGGATGGGTGGAGGCAATATTTTCAGCTGCATCCTTGGGAATCAGGTTGCTCTGCCCCATGTCTGCCCAGTGTGTTTATTTTTTACACCCTTAGGTGCTGGCATCAACAGCGCCCATAGCAGTTCTGGGAGACTGGTGCGACGCACTCCCCCAGCTCTTGGCAATATGTGTTAGGCAGTAAAACTTTGTGCGTGCCATGGTTCATAGAACTTCCAGAGATCATAGTATCACTTGGGTTGGAGGAGACCTTCAAGATCATTGAGTCCAACCAGAAACCTATGCCAAAACCACCCCTAAACCACACACCACGTCTACCCAGCTGGGAAATACCTCCAGGGATGGCGATTCCACCACCTCCCTGGGCAGCCTGTGCCAATGCTTGAGAACCCTTTCGGGAAAGAAGTTTCTCCTCATATCCAACCTAAACCTCCCCGGGCACAACTTGAGGCCATTTCCCCTTGTCCTATCGCTTGTTCCTTGGGAGAAGAGACTGACCCCACCTGGCTATAACCTCCTTTCAGGGAGTTGTAGAGAGTGAGAAGGTCTCCCCTCAACCATCTCTTCTCCAGACTAAACAATCCCAACTCCCTCAGCCGCTCCTCATAAGACTTGTTCTCCAGACCCCTCACCAGCTCCGTTGCCCTTCTCTGGACACGCTCCAGCACCTCAATGTCTCTCCGATACTGCGGTGCCCAAAACTGAACACAGGACTCGAGCTGCGGCCTCACCAGTGCTGAGTACAGGGGCTCAATCACTTCCCTGCTCCTGCTGGTCACATCATTCTTGATCCAGGCCAAGATGCCATTGGCCTTCTTGGCCACCTGGGCACACGCTGGCTCATGTTCAGCCAACTGTCCACCAGGACCCCGCCAGGTTCACTCGGTGTAAGGGTTCATCAAAGCTGGATGGCATAATGGTGATTAATGCGATCATCAGCTCGTCTATAAAATGTTTGTAGCGACAGAAGAATACAGGAATATAACAAATGATGAGCTTGAGTGTGTGGGCCTGGGGCGTCACACCATCGTGTCACCACCTCTCCCTACTTAGAGCCATCGGCTGTAGATAATTCAGATGAGAGCAATGCTTCGTCTTGTTACAGCAGTACCTGGTCATGCCAGCACCATGGCGCAAAGCACTGTACAAACTCAGAACATATTTGCTCCTTGCCTTGAAGGGTTTATAGCCTCCATCAGTAACCCAAGGGACAAGGCTGGACTTTCTGAAGGTCCTGTTAAGGGCAATGCTTCTCTTGTCACACCCTTTGCCTGACACCTCGGGTCTGACTCTTGCTATAGCTGGTGAGCTCTATAAGGAAAGAGAAAGTGAGCTCGGCACATTCTGCATAGCTTTCATGCATGGATCCCACAAAAATATGAGTTTCCACTTAGTATTTCCAGCTGCCAACAGTGGGTTTTGTTTTTGAAATCAGGCTGAAAGACCTAAAGGAGTAGTTATGTTTTTTATTACTTTCAGTGCAGACAACAGTTATGGACCAGGGCCTGCTCGTACTAAAACTTTCACACTGTGTAAATACACAGCGAATGTGCCAAACTGGTCATAACTATGAAACTGTTGAACCTCGAAGCATTTACTGTTTGGGTAGGTACTCTGAAAATTTAAGACTTCAGTTGGAGGTTTATATCATGCTTAAAAATGTCCTGCTTTGGATCTTCAGCTTCCAAGGAACTCATCCAAGCCATGATATTTTAGTAGATAAAGTGATTTTAGAGGGGCTGAAATATTGCAGAAAGAGAACATAAGAGACAGGAGCAAACATTCATTGGATGTGCATTCTTGTCACCATGGTAGACCTCAAGCATGTCCATCTGTCTGTTTGACTCGACCTCATCAGTGGAATACCAGTTCTGCCCCACAAAAAGTTGCAGACTGGCTTGTGGTGAGGGGAGCCAGGTTATTGCTCTCTTTGCTTTTTCAGCAATGACATGGACAAACAACTCGTCAATCCAAGCCAGGTATGGATTGCTACAGGCAGCACGGGTTCACAGCGAGAGAGAAGTCCAGTCCCAAAGAAGTAGGTAGATAATTTGGACAAAAGTAAGTAAGGGTGGAGAGACAAATGCAGGGGGCAACGTAAGTTCTTATTTCAGAGCCCATAAGGCATCAGTACCCAGGTAAGGAAGGGGACCCGGGAGTCCTGCACTTGAGGTGACGTGGGATGGATCCTGAAGACGTCCCAGGAAGCAGGGGATGACTGGACTGGTATCTCAGCTGAACTCAGGGTGCTCTGCATAAAGGGGGAGCTTTTCCCACATTTCATCACGTTCAAGTGAAGATAAATTTGCCATTTCATCAGAGTTTTTTCTTTCTGTTGCAGGCTCTTGTGATTTAAGCAAGCAAATGTACAGCAAGATGAAATGCCCTTCGAGCCTGCTGGGAAAATTTGCATCAACTTTTGACCACAAAGCTTGGATCTGCCATGTGAGTTGAATGCGCCTTTGGGAAATTTAATCAGATCCTTTTCGTCATGGCTTCCAAAGCAGAAAGAAAATTTGGGTGACTGACAGAAATCTGCCAGGTTTGAACAGGGAAGCCGGGAGCTGGGAGAAGGTAAAGCATATAAATGTGGGTGTTTTCTGTTTCCTGCATTATTGCTGCATTAGATGTGTCAATCCGACACAGTAACTCAGAATGCAGAGAGACAGTGTATTCAGATTTAGCAAAGCCCATTACATTTACAAAGACTCAGGAGAGATGTCCCAGCAAGACAGTGATGTAATAACTACAAGAAAATGTATTTTCAAAAAGATAGGCCCTTAGCTAAACTGTATGCACCAGGGGATCTCTCTGCAGAAAGCTTCAGTTATTACTTTCTTAAAATCCTTATTACATTTCCAGCTCTATAAAAACTGAGTAATTACTGCCTTCAATTACCTCTTGGCGCCAACTCGATTAATGTCCTTTACACCGATTGCTTTTTGAACTGTTGGAGAGAAAAGATGATCTGGGTCAACTCTATAAATGGTCTTTTCAACGTCTTGTTAGCTTAAAAGTAGAGACTTGTGTTCAAGGAAGGGTCATCATCTGATTGCTCTGAGGAGGTGTAATGGATGGACTGTAGGGAGCCAGACCTTCAATATTGGGGTCCAAAATTTAGGTGATGCCAGTGGATCAGCCATTTGAGGCTGTTTGTTCTCCCTCTTTCCCTGCAAACGCCCTTGCTCGAAACCCCTGGGATCTAGACTAGAAAGATGGCACTAAGTGGGAGGATCAATGGTTGTCTATACTGGCTTTAATAATTAAAGCTATTGAGCCATTATGTCTTGGATCAACAAACAGGGCTAACAGGTCAGTCACCCAGGCCTTGTAAATTGATTATTTTTCTACAGACAATATTAGGGTCAGGGGGCTTGATTGACCTGCTCTCCCAGGTCTTGGTATAAACAACCGCTGATTGGGACCATCTGGCCACGATTTGGCTGAGGCCATTCATCATCCTCAGCAGGAAGGTACTTTTTTCCTCTAGCAGAAGTGAGCGGTGTGTCAGGACTGATCTTTTGTCCCCCTTGAGCAGGACCCTGCACCACAGAACGGGACAGCATGTCGGATCTGCTGCTGGTTGAGTTGTCCACTGCCTCAGGATCTGGTATTTCATTACAATCTTGAACTCCGTCTTCTGGCCCAAGTCATTTTGGGACATGTGTTCTGTGAATAGCTGGGCAAATGCTCTAGGAAACTTTATCAACTGCTCCTCTCCTGCTTCGACATCCAATGCTGTTCCTGATTCAATGAGGCAAACCCAGGAATTTCTTGAACTGTCCAGGAATGATCTGGAGGAGGATGGAGGGAAGGTGGGAGAGGACCACAGCTGCTTGACCAGAGTTGGGGATGCTCCTAAACGACTCAACCTACCCTATGAAATCTCCCTCTGCAACTTGGCCTCCTGCCCCACGGAGCCCCTTTCTTGGCCCTGTTGGCATTTGGCCAGTTGCTGGGAGGCAGGCTGAGCCAAGCTCCTAAAACCAGCAAAGGATTAGGTCATCTGGAGGTCTGCTGGCTCCTTCCCTCAACACAGCTGGGAGTGATCCATGGACCACTTCCAGAATCCAGGTTAAGTCGCAGTCTTCCATATCCCGTGTAAAACCAGCCAGGCAATTATCTTACCTTCCTCATCCTGGCTTTTTGGGGGCCCATCTCTTCTCCAAAGGTTTCCACACTGCTGGCTGCTTCCTGCAGCTCCAGGGCCCCACATGAGCCAGTCTGTCCTCCGTAGTGCAGCCACACATGGACGCCTCCAGCTAAGGATCCCAGTGGTTTCTGCCAGCTGATTTTTGAAGTCACTTGCGTCAAGATCTTCGAAGAAACCAAGCTGCCAGGCTCTTGCTTTAACCTACAGAGCCAATTACCACTAGCACTAATTGGAGGGACACTGTGTGCTGAGCGCGCCAGCGTTTCTGCTGTGTCTCAGGCAGGGTTTGCAACTGGCATCGAGCATCACATTGTGGAACTGCCCTGCTCTCTGTCCCCCCAGATCGCTATTTAAAGCTCTCACAGGTGTATCTACATGGTCTACAGCCACTCTCCGGTTGCAGCATAAAAGTTCCCATTATAATACAAGCCTTGGAGACATATTCCAAAAACCTGTTTCCTCCTCCCACCAGTTTCCACGTGGCAGGAGAAGGTTAGCCTAAAAAGAGTTTTGCAGTCCCGGAGGGTTAACGTTGTTTTGTAATGCCAAATCCAGATATGAGTTACCAAAGGTCTTCTTTGCAGAAAGGATTTTCAAGCAGAGACAATCTGAAATTCGCTCCTTGCGGCACAGTAAAACAATCCCCAGCAGAATATTATTCCGTGCTTGGGTTTCATCGCATTATAATTTCACCTGTCTGTGTTTTGAAAGCCGCGTCTTGGTGTTTAACTCAAAGCTCTGTCGTGCACTGGCAATGTTCTCATCCCTTCGCTGGGCCCCCAGTGCTACTTTCCTAATCAAGGCTTTCTTCATCCCTTGTTCTCGGCCTGAATTTTCTTTCTTTTCCTTTGATACCTGCATGAGTTTGGAGCACTGGAATTTTACATGCCAGGTCTTGATTTTTTTTTGTTAATTTGTCTTGCTCGTTTTGACATAGGACCCTGGTGAAAGTATATGCTACTGTCTTTCTTCTCTCCCAATTAACGCAGGCAGGGTAGGATCTTCACCACCAGGGATGTCAACCTGGCATATTTCACTGCAGAGAAAAAAAATGTATATTTTTTTTTTAAAAAACCAGCAGATTTAAATATTAGGGGGCTATTGCGAAGTGCAAGGTCCTGCATGTGGGTCGGGGCAATCCCAAGCACAAATCCAGGCTGGGTGGAGAACAGCTGGAGAGCAGCCCTGAGGAGAGGGACTTGGGGGTGTTGATGGATGAGAAGCTCAACCCGAGCCAGCACCGTGCGCTAGCAGCCAGAACACCCCATCCCCTGGGCTGCATCCCCACAGCGGGGGCAGCAGGGCCAGGGAGGGTGGGATTCTGCCCCTCTGCTCCGCTTGGGGGAGACCCCACTTGGAATTCTGGGTCCAGCTCTGGAGCCCCCAACAGAAGAAGGACATGGACCTGTTGGAGTGGGGCCAGAGGAGACCACCAAGATGATCTGAGGGCTGGAGCCCCTCTGCTGTGAGGACAGGCTGAGAGAGTTGGGTTTGTTCAGCCTGGAGAAGAGAAGGCGCCGGGGTGACCTTATTGTGGCCTTCCAGTATGTGAAGGGGGCCTACAGGAAAGCTGGAGAGGGACTTTTGACGAGGGCATGTAGTGATAGGATGTGGGTGATGGCTTCACACTGGAAGAGGGGAGATTTAGATAAGATCTCAGGAAGAAATTTTTCACTCTGAGGGTGGTGAGCCCCTGGCCGGGGTTGCCCAGAGAAGCTGTGGCTGCCCCATCCCTGGAGGTTGAAGGCCAGGTTGGACGGGGCTTGGAGCAACCATGTCTAGTGGGAGGTGTCCCTGCCCAGGGCAGGGGGGTTGGAACTAGATGTGCTTGAAGGTCCCTTCCAACCTAATCCATTCCATGATTCTAATATGGCAAAGGAAAAGCTAAGGTGCATAACAAGGCATGTTCATGTCCTTTCCCTGTTCTTCCTTGATAATGTGGAGAGCATCAGTCCCTTCCTGAACCTCAACATCTCAGTTGCTGCTCTGTGTGTGCAGCCCTGCGTGAGTTGTCTCAGCTGCTGACAGCCCAAAGCAGCTCAGTGTAAGCTGCTGCCCCAAGCGTTAAATCAGCTTCTCGGGTGGGTTTTGCAATTCAAAGAAGAACTTCAGCCTAGGACTGAAGAAACCCTCTTTCCCTCTCCCAGACCCCTTGCAGACTTCAGTGTGGGGTTGGATGCTCCCTGGGAGGTCAGGGGTTTGCAGCACGGCTCAAGGCAGGGCAGGAAAGTGTGCTCTAACCCCTGTGCTACCACAGGAGGCCACTTCTTCCTCTGTCAGGGGTTCAAACAGCGAGCAGGCAACACTTAGGTCCACCTAGGTGTGCATCAGGTGGGGAAAGGGTAACTTATCAGATTTTTTTGAAAGTGAGAGGCAGAAAATTGCTTCTTTCTGGGTGAGAACAAGGGCAGCGAGGAGCTCTGCTGGAGTAAAGATGCTTCTGAGATGCAAAATGAAAACTTGACGTATGGAGGGACAGTTACTGGTGAAAAATGTAGGCATTTAAGGAGCCTACAGGGGTTTTGAAGAAAAGAACTTTGCTGCATCCCCAGGGTCCATCCTTGTGCCTGAAGTCACGCAGGGAAACCACGCAGAGGAGAGAGCTGGACCCGTACTATCAGAGGTTTCGGTGTGTGCTGGTGTCCCTGTCGATTTACCGTGCTGCTAGCCTGGTGATCCTCAGTGGCTCCAGGCTGTTTTCTGCATGCACTGCTCTTTCTCAGCTCAGGGAGAGCGGAGCATCTGGGAGCAGCGCGGAAACACAGGGAAAGAGTGAAGCCAAACAAAGAAAAAAAAAAAAAAACCTCTGGATTTTGTTTTCATTCTCCAGCGTGTTGATTTATATTTTAAGCTGCGGTGGGCATAAAATGCTCATAGATATTCCAGCCCCTTCCTACCTTCGCAGCAGCAGGGGAGCGTTGGCTTTGTAAAGACTGAAGGCAGAAATACGCTGAGGAATCTATCTACCCCCATGGCTCTTGCTGCCATGACATCCCAGCAACTTCTGGACCCACTGAACTAAAACCATTTCAGACAAATGGTTTCTTACTGAAAAGGCAGCAGCAGTTTTCCAAAGGTTCCAAAATTTACTGAGCTTGTAATGGCTGCAGCCAGTCACCGAGACTGTGATTGAGCGATCAAGATGTTCACAACCCAAGGCTACGTGCTTATTGCTTTTTCCCTTGGAAAAATGAAAGTGAGTATGTGTTATATCTTCTCTGGTTCCTTTTTACCTCGGTGAGAAAAGCACGCAGCGAAGGCTGTTTAGTCTTCTGTGCTGTTTGACTCTTTTGTCATCATCTGCCCAAATCTGTGGTCTACGGCCGGCTGGTGTAATCCCCTGTGGGCCCAGGTGCGTGGTAATGGTGGGACCAGCCTGCTCCATGGAATGGTGTCCCACAGTGACTCACGGGGCCATTTTGCTGCCCGTAAGGAGAATTTCAGGAGAACATAAATCTAGCATGAATATTTGTTCTCATCACATACCCAGGTTCTGGACATGTGGATAAAGCTCAGAGGGATTCCTAGCCAGATTTGTCAAGCCACGTGCATTGGTTATGAGATGTAATAAGTTTGCCTCCTGCATCCTGTTCCGCCAAAGTCAGGGTTGTATTTCACGCAGCTGTAGCACAAGTCTGCATTTTTCTGCGAATATCTGGGACACCAGGAAAGGTTGTTGCATGCTGGGGAAGTTGCATACATAATAGGAAGGCCTCGTCATGGGTTAACCATTCATTTAGTCTGTGGTGTCCTTCACATCACACAGCCTCAGATTGCACAGTTGCATGGAGGAGTCGGAGGCGCAGGGACAGAAGAAGGTTGAGAGGTCTGGGGATCTTCTGGCATAGCAAGATCAAATGGCTGAAGGCTTGGGCAAGACGAATTAAAACAGGGCACATGGGACACAATTTTAGTAGGAAGGACAAACTTGTGTTGGCGGAGGTTATGATGGGACGGGGTGAGTAGCCCATCAGCAGGTCTTTCTGAGTGGTGGGTTTCCGCAGGACTTGCTGCACCAAGTCCTCTGGTCTAAGTTATACAAGAAGTTAGACAAAGTCATGATGGTGTTCACCTCTCACCTTAAGAGCAATGAAACCAAAGTAAATTCCACAACTTACATTTCAACCTTCACTGAGGTGTATTTTATTATCCTGCTTAATTATGCTACATAAATCTCCACTATGCTCAGGTTACAATGTGGCCTCTGCCCTGATCAGTTTATAATTTAAATCGATGAGACACATGAGTTTAAGAGGGAAAAGGATATAACACAGAAACGAGCAGCGCGATGATTTGTAAATTTAAGTTGTGTCACTGCAATTTTGAAAGTATCGATGGCGTTTAGCGGAAGGGATTAGTAAAATGTAAAGATGAAGGAAGAGAGGACAGAATGGAAGGACAGGAGATGAATTGGAGAAGAATGGGGAACGGGGGGTAGTAGCAGTGAAGGGGTGATGAAAGATAGCAAAAGAAGCAGCTGAATGGTCTTCAGCACCTGAATGGTCGTCTTCAGCACTTGTTGTGACAGATATCTATTAGTTTGTGACAGATATCTATTTGTTGTACTGACCTAATTTTTCACCAGATCCCCAGAGCTGAATACTCCTTGAAATGTTTTTCTTCTCCAAACCCACAAAGATCATAGGAAAAGATTATATTGTGTGGATGGTAGGGCTTGTTTTTCCTAAAGGGGAACTGTTAAAAACCAACACCAGTCACACCAATGCCATCTTTAAAGTAGAGATGATAAGACCTTTTAGTTAATTTTATCGCATTACATTTCATTTTATAGATGTACACTAGATTACACTTCATTTTCTTGCTGAACATTTAATATTACCTTACCAGACTTTAAATGGGAATTGCAAAACCTCTGCTGCATCATTTGGAAATTACTTACACCACCATCTCTAGGAACTTTTTGGGTGTGCTGACAGCTAAAATTCCTACAACATCATCCAGCAAATCTCCAAGAGACCCATTCTCCTTGTGTTTTAAAGGCCACCTAGACCCCATTTTGATAAGGTTACTATGACGAACTGCCCCTACGCCACTGACGTCTCTTAATGCATTGTCAGGCCTTTTGGTGACTGCAAGATCATCGATGAAACAGCACAAAATGCAGTGATCTTCCATCCCAACCTGTCTGTCTCAAACCCTGCGCTAGTGGTGATGGAGTTGTGGGGTTCATCTGCAAGTATCTGTCTTGCTGATTTTGTCCTTCCTGCTGACAATAACAGAAAAAATTAAAGACATTTATCTTCAGCCTTATTCAGTGCCCACATAACCCTGCCGTACAATAAAGTTGATTTAAGTCTGTTCCTGTAGATTTGGTGCTTCAGCCAGCTCTTTATCACACTGCTTTCAACACTGCAGTGCTTGTAGCTCTCTGAGCATCCTCACTCTTTGACTACCCACAAACACTTCCTGACACCAAATATTTGGTAATTGCCATTACTGCCACCGTCTCGCAGACTGGTTACTATTGAACAGTTTCCAATCTGAACTTTGAGGCTGCTCGATGGGAACGTGCAGAGATTTTCAATTTGTCCAGCCCGAGATTCAGGTCAGCGACTGCTTATTCAGGGCTCATCTTGCTCACCAAACTGGAATAATTCTGTGGTGATGGGTGGCAACGTTTCCGGATGAGGGGGAAGTCAACCCTTCTCCATTACCCAAGCTGTGGCACTGAGTTGGGGCACATCATCCTGTCCCAGGCCAGGGCAGGAGGAGGAGTAGCAACAGCAATCAGGATGGTAACACCAAAGGAATTGGCTGGCACCATCAAAGGTGTCAGCCTTGTTTAGAGAACAGGTCTTATGAGGAGCGGCTGAGGGAGTCGGGATTGTTTAGCCTGGAGAAGAGAAGGTTGAGGGGAGACCTTCTCACTCTCTACAACTCCCTGAAAGGAGGTTATAGCCAGGTGGGGTCAATCTCTTCTCCCAAGGAACAAGCGACAGGACAAGAGGAAATAGCCTCAAGTTGTGCCAGGGGAGGTTTAGGTTGGATATTAGGAAAAACTTCTTTCCCCAAAGGGTTCTCAAGCATTGGAACAGGCTGCCCAGGGAGGTGGTGGAATCACCGTCCCTGGAGGTATTTAAAAGACGGGCAGACGTGGTGCTGAGGGACGTGGGTCAGTGATGGGTTTGTCAGTATTACGTTGATGGTTGGACTTGATGATCTTAAAGGTCTCTTCCAGCCTCGGTGATTTTGTATGCGATTCTGTGTGATTCTGTGGTCAAGCAGTGGGGAGATTCAGATTTCTGACACGCAGGAGGGCACTCTGGAAAGCGCTTTTGGAGGCACCACTGACTCTGCAATGTCCTTCAACATGGCTGTCCTTCAAATGCGTTGAACTGTAGCCCAAGTATAGATTATTCCAGTTTCTTCTTCTTCTTGGCAGCAAAACCTTGAGACTGTAAGGTAAACGGGATTTGTTGTTGCGTGCCTGATTTTTAGTATCGCTGGGTCACAGTTTCTCCTGTAAAATGGGGGTTATGGTGTTTGCCAGTGATATATTTACTTTGCCAAAAGTGCTATAGAAGTACAACAACTGTCATATTATCCTTCTCTTATATCACTTCATAGTAAATTAAATTTGAGGCCAAAAGTACTGTTCAGCTGCTGAAACTTATGCCCCATTTTCTGCGAGGGAAGGCTTAAAATTGGATGTCTGATGTCTCATTTTGAAAGGATTGATACCACTGCTGCTCTTCGTGAAAATACAAGACTGCATTGCTGGTACTGGGAGTTTTACTTACTTCAGTTCAAGTTTTTGTTGTTTCTCTTGCCTGAAGCTGCCGGTTACACAAAACAGAAAATAACCAAAGCCGTATTCAGTAGAATGAAATAGTTCTGCAAGCAGTGGAATTTATGAAATCTTTTCTCCAATGGGTTTGTATATCATGCTTGGCTGTCTGTGTTTTAATAAGGTGGAGCTCTGATCTAAGGGTTTTTCCTGGGGTTGAGGCATTCGTTACCTCTCCATCCCATGTGAATTTGCTGGAATAGACCAGCCAAGTGGTTCCACCTCCCCCTCAGTGCTGGCAGGAATCTGGGACTTTCTTTTCTCTCCAGCCACCTCTTTTCCCTCAAACTGTAGGAACTTACTGGCTCAGATATCACCTGAGACAAGTGTTGATGCCCAACAAGTCCATGTCATTACACGTAGGCTGACGGTCAGCTAGTTCCACAGGGAACTTAATGGAGCTGGGTTAAAATGAGAAGCTTGTGGATAGGATCTAAGAATTCCTTACAGAATGGCCAGGGTGGGGAAAAAAAAGCATAATTAAACATGAGAAAGTCAGGATGTGAGTGTTGGTTTTTATATCTCTTCCACGCCTCGGGTTTTCCAGGGCTCCAAATGAAGATAAGGCTTAAAGATGTTAATTTCAACCAGCCAACATGCAGCCTGCAGCCGTTGACCTGAACAAGATGAGGAGAGACAGGCTTAAGATTTGGAAGATACCTGAGGACAACGGGATGCTGGACATCAAATGGGAGGTTTGTCTCAGCCAGAAGATGGAAGGCCCCATTGGTAAGTCACACTTTGGCTTCCTAAGCCCGAGGTTTTTTTGCATCTACAATACGCAATAATGATGAAAAAACTGATATTCCTCCGATGCGCATTGTCACTGCCAGAAAACTCTCTGTTTGAACAAAGTCCTCATGCAAAAGGATAGAGATGCTTTGCCGAGAAGGCTATGGAATGTTTTCAAGCTCATGGGAGGTGAATGCAGGCTCTGGGGTTCAAACTTCACGCAACTCAGTAACCGTGTTAAGGCATAACTAGATTAGGAATCTCCTCCACCACTTTGCAATTTATGCTTCCCAGGGAATGAGATCAATTAACAAAACAAGCTATGATAAAAGATTATTCCATGGGATCAATTACAGGGTTTCTATCTCTTTTTCTGACTTGCATCGTTCTGGGCAGGTCTGAGCCTGGTCACCAACTACATGAACAAACTGCCTGGTTCAGTCTCGCCTCTCTGTATTGTTACAGATTGCACAATTGCGAAAACAGCATTCCCTTGGTAAAGATAAGTAAAATAAAAGGAGAAAAATAAACCCCAATAATCTATTTTTTTAAATGGTATACTGAAGGGCAACAACTCATCTTCTTTCACAGTGTTTTACCTGCATATGAAGAGAAACACCTCACGCTTCTGCTCTGCTTTCCTTCAGGGATTGCATTACCATAGGCTCCGTGGCTTTGACATTGGAAAAGCAGCAGTACTTTTCCACTTAGCTTAATCTTAGTTACTATTTTTTTTTTTTTTCTGCACCCGCAGTACACAGTGCGACTTGGGAAATGTCAGGAAGCAAAAAACAATAAGAAGGCATTTGAATCATATCTCTGCCTTGATTCCCAATGTTAAGCCAGGCAACTTCTTCTCCCGCCCCGTGGGCTGCTTACTTCTTATTCTCAAGCTGAGACGGAAAGAATTGATGGCAGCTACGTGCTCAGAAGAGATACTGATTGTCGTTACTCAGGAAATAAAAAAAAAACAAAACCAACCAACCTAAACCACCTTTAGCACAGACTTACAGAATGGTAAATAGGAATAACAAGGTCACCCAGATGAATGACTAACCATAGGGCTGAATCCCGATGTTTCGGCACACTTTTATTCAGTTTCCTTTCAAGCAGATTGGTAAAGTCTGACAAAGGTTCATTAGAAAACCAGAATTAAGTCTATTGCAAGAAGTGGGGGCCTGGGACCGACTCTTCTCTGCAGGAGCAGGGAAGTGATTGTGCCCCTGTACTCAGCACTGGTGAGGCCGCAGCTCGAGTGCTGTGTTCAGTTTTGGGCACCGCAGTATCGGAGAGACATTGAGATGCTGGAGCGTGTCCAGAGAAGGGTAACAAAGCTGGTGAGGGGTCTGGAGAACAAGTCTTACGAGGAGCGGCTGAGGGAGTTGGGATTGTTTAGCCTGGAGAAGAGAAGGTTGAGGGGAGACCTTCTCACTCTCTACAACTCCCTGAAAGGAGGTTATAGCCAGGTGGGGTCAATCTCTTCTCCCAAGGAACAAGCAACAGGACAAGAGGAAATGGCCTCAAGTTGTGCCAGGGGAGGTTTAGGTTGGATATTAGGAAAAACTTCTTTCCCGAAAGGGTTCTCAAGCCTTGGAACAGGCTGCCCAGGGAGGTGGTGGAATCGCCGTCCCTGGAGGTATTTAAAAGATGGGTGGACGTGGTGCTGAGGGACATGTTTTAGTGGTGGTTTTGGTAGTGTAGGTTATGGTTGGACTTGATGATTCTGAAGGTCTCTTCCAACCCAAATGATTCTATGATTCTATGATTCTTTGACCATGGACCAATGTCAGCGTAATGCAGCTGATGTCAGGGTGACAAGCTCTGTGAGACAAGGTAATATATTATATTAAACTGACTGATATATGCCAACCGAATTATGCTTGCTTGATACAGGCAAAATTGCTCCTGCAGTCTTAGATGGAAACTCAGGCCTCCACTCTGCTCCCATTTACGCTGCTGCAAGTCAAAGGTAATTTCATTATAACTAATACAAACGCATTACAGACAAGGCAATTACACCTGTAAGATGTTGGTGTGAGCGGAACCCTTTTCTTCTGACATTTCTACTAATGTTTGAAATGAAATAACGAAGTAAAATGCGGTATGTTTTAAAATGTTAAACCTGTGGATGAGAGACCTGTGTGTACAACAGCGCTGAGCACTGGTAAATCTGTTAGATTTAGGAATTCACAAGTAACACTTAGAAAATACCAGTAGATAAATTGTGGAAAGGGATTGCAGGTCAAACTATCTCAGGAAAGGGGGAAAGCAGCCCCCTAGTATCCCACAAATCAGATGGGGAAAGGAGCTCTTTTGCCAGTGGAGTTTGTAAAGGCTTCCGAAAGGGAGTAAGCCATATTTGCAAAAGAACTGCTCAGCCTGTGCCTGTTGAGGCTTCTTTTTGGCAAAGCGCTCTGCTACTGCGGTGGTCCCTCGGGCAACTGGCCCAGTGGATGCGAAACGGCAGAGTACGTGCTCGCCTCCACACCGAGCCCTTTTCTTTGCTGTGCTCATGAAGGGAGGATGGGGAGGGGGAGTGAAACCATCTGTGCTTCCCAGTCCCTTCTGGTTTGGGGGGATTCTTTCCTGAACCCCTCTAGTATTTACAGACAAACTGTGGAAATGATTAATTCGGCGTCAGTTTGGACTTTATGTGGTTTGAGTAGTCAAGGAACTACTCATTTTACTAGATATACCTCATAGTACTAAAACGCTCTGTGAAAGAAATGTGAGAGGGAAAAGTACAATTCTGCCCCCTGATTTCCAGTCCATTAGTTTTGAGGTTGAGATCCTCTCTTGCAAGCTGTGTAAGGAGAAAACGCTCCTCTCGTAACCCCTCATCCTCATTGTATCATATATTATTAATGAAGAAAGACCTCAGTGTTCATGTGCTGCATCAGCCCGTGCTACGTTGCTTTTTTTTTCTTTTGTTTAAAGAAAACATAAATTCACACCTATAGCTCTGCTTGGGTTGGGAGGAAAGGGAAAGGGCTTGTAAATGAAACAAGGCAGTGGTTTAGCAATTAGAGCCCGAGATTGAAAGTCAGCAAGGTTACAGTTCTGGGGGAGATTTGCTGTTGTTTGTCCTGATGAAGTTCCTCCTAAATGAGGTGATTATTGTAGCTGTCAGGAATGAAAAGGTAGGACACATTGATTTCATCCCCACTGCAATCTCCAGGACGTGCCGGTACACAGCAGTCAATATGAATTGCCAATTAACGAAAAAACAATATTGGCAAGTCGGCAGTTTGAGAAAAAACTCCCTCCAGCCAGTGCATAAAACTCCTGCCATTCAAATCACCATCCTCGAGCAAAGGCATTAGTAAACCTGCCCAGAAAATCAACAAAGATGAGCTCTTTTGGTGTAGCTGAATAGCAAATTGTAGAGCCGAGAGCCTGTCTGCACAGGGGAAATGGAGCAGAACAGCTATACAGGAACACACTTCAAGTGCATACCCTATCTGTAGATAAAAATCACTTTGCTTTGGAGTAATTATTCTATTCTGAAAACACATTGGTTATTCAGGAATAAAGTATCTTTTCTTTCAGAATTAAAGTGCCCGTGCTCCTATTCTACCATTCTGCTAATGATAATAGATACAGCCATCGGTAATAAATAGATATTCTTCCACAATAGCTACTGTGGAAATTTTCCCCTTGTAAATAAGCCCGAGGAATATCGCACTTCCAATTACCTTATATTTCAAATACAGTTCATCTAAATGGGTACTGTTAACTTACCCACAGATTTCGGCAATTTTCATGCAATTAAAATAATTAATGTGAAGCTTTGGGCTGAAGAAACAACTCCAGAATAGCAGCCAGGAGTAGTGTGTTTGAAATGACGGAGTGAACCTGATTTAGAAAACACCCAGTAGCTATTCGTACCTGGCTGTTGGTGCACTTGCTACGGAATTCCTGCCTCTGTGATAACAAACATGGATCCTGTGTGGTGCTTTTAACACATGCTCTCAAAAGACTTGACCAGGGAGGTTATCACAGAATCACAAAATGGTGTAAGTTGGAAGGGACCTTAAACATCTAGTTCCAACCTCCTGCTCTGGGCAGGGACACCTCCCACTAGACCAGGTTGCTCCAAGCCCCGTCCAACCTGGCCTTGAACCTCCAGGGGTGGGGCAGCCACCGCTTCTCTGGGCAACCCCAGCCAGGGGCTCACCACCCTCACAGTAGGGAACTTCTTCCTAATATTTAATCTGAATTTCCCTTCTTTCAGTTTAAAGCCGTTAGCCCTTGTCCTATCACTTCACTCCCTGATCCAGAGTCCCTCCCCAGCTTTCCTGTAGGCCCCCTTTAGGTACTGGAAGGTTGCAATAAGGTCTCCCCGGAGCCTTCTCTTCTCCAGGCTGAACACTCCCAACTCTCCCAGCCTGTCCTCCCAGCAGAGGGGCTCCAGCCCTCAGGTCATCTTGGTGGCCTCCTCTGCACTCACTCAAACAGGTCCATGTCCTTGTGCTGAGGCCCCAGAGCTGGGCACAGGACTCCAGGTGGGGGCTCATGAGAGTGGAGTAGAGGGGTAGAATCACCTCCCTCACCCTGCTGGCTATGGGTATCCCTTATTCTTATCCCTCATCCATCATCTGCAAATGGGGAAAGCAAGGCTGCCGTTGTAAGATGACTTGTTCGACGTTGCCCAGCAAGCTGGTGAAAAAACACCTTTTGTGTTCTACATACACCTTTCCTTTTCTAAAGGAGAGGATCCTGTGGCAGGAGGTGGAGTGCATCGATGGTAGAGCAAGGACTGTGGGCAAAGCAGGCTGGCCTTCAGTCAGCATTGGGTGTCGGAGATCTGCCACTTCCCAGACATTTTGTGAACTGACTCCGATCTGTCACCTCGAGCTGGGCAAAACCCACAATTCAGGCACAGAACGCTAACTCCCATTTACCTTCAGAGCTGACGTCAACGATCACCTGGGCTGTTTCAACTCGGGTCCCCTTACTGTCTCCCCAGGGAAACCTGGGGAAAACTGTTTTTAAAAACATAGAATCGTAGAATGTTAGGGGTTGGAAGGGACCTCTGGAGATCATCTGGTCCAACCCACCTGACAGAGCAGGTCTACCTACTGCAGGTTGCACAGGATGGCGTCCAGGCGGGTTGGGAATGTCTCCAGAGTTGGAGACTCCACCACCTCTCTGGGCAGCCTGTGCCAGGGCTCTGCCACCCTCAAAGGAAAGAAATTCCTCCTCATGTTCAGATGGAACTTCTATGGTCAAGTTTGTGCCCGTCACCTTTTGTCCTAGCACTGGTCACCACTGAAAAAAGACTGGCCCCCTCCTCCTGGCACCCTCCCTTTAAGTATTTATAAGCATTGATGAGATCGTAACTTTAAAGACATTAAATGATGGTGGAGCAACCCCTTTAGACGTATTTGCAACCAGAACCCACCCGAGGCTGTGGTGCACAGCTAATATTTAGCATTAGCTAGTTCATAGGATGCATTTACTCCCAGCTGCTAACGCGTTTTGTTCATTGTACACCCTGCAAACATTCAAACCCCTCACCGTTCAGTCCGGTGAAGGCCCAGGTGCATGTTGGCCGCCCTGAGGCAGTCTTTAGGAAAGAGGGAATGGTTACAAACTCAAATATAGGAAGTTCCATTTAAACATGAGGAGGAACTCCTTTCTTTTGAGGGTGGCAGAGCACTGGCACAGGCTGCCCAGAGAGGTGGAGTCTCCGACTCTGGAGACATTCCCAACCCACCTGGACACCATCCTGTGCAACCTGCTGTAGGTGACCCTGGTCTGGCAGGGGGGTTGGACCAGCTGATCTCCAGAGGTGACTTCCAAGCCCGGTGATTCTGGGAGTCGGTGACTCTGCGAGGGCACCTGTGCTGCCTCACGCCCTCGCCCCGTCTCCTCCGGCTTCCAGACGGAACAAGGAGGTTTGGGCGCCAGCCCTCTTTGCAGCCATGCCATGCTGGCGGGTAATTTCCTGATCCGCTGAGCAATTCCAACCTCCTTTGGAACAGCGGGGCGGCTCGTACCGCCGGCAGCGCGGCCAAGCGGACTGCGGCAGCCCGGCGCCGCCGCCATTAAAACTACAACTCCCAGAAGGCTCCGCGGCGCCGCCGCACAACGCACGCCCCGCCTTCTTCGCTTCCCATTGGGCAACAGCCCCGCGGGTGCCCGCCTCCTCTCTTCCGATTGGCTGCGCCGCGGCAGCACGGGCGGCCTGCCTGTGTGTGAGGGGAGGGGGCTGCGCAAGATGGCGGCGGGCGAGGCGGTGGGGCGCTACCGGAGCACCATGAGCAAGAGCAAGGACCCCTCGGGGCTGCTCATCTCTGTGATCAGGTAGGGGCGGCGCGGCCCCGCTCCGCAGCCTCCCGTCCCGTCCCGCCCGCAGGGCCGCCCCTGGGCGCTGTGTGGGCCCCTGGGGGTGACCCAGGGGCTTGGTGCGGGCCCTGCCCTGGTGTGGGGGCCTGGGGTCCTTGCAGGGCCCTGGCACTGGGGAGGCCTCAGTGCTGGAGCAGGTCGTGTCCTGAGGGGTGTCTTCCTGCTCTGCCCGGCTCAACCCCTTCTGCTCCCCTTTCTTTGCTGTATCCTGGGGTCAGAGGGGGAGGCCCTGCAGTTAGTGCTAAATTAATGGCATATGAGGGGGGGTCAAGGCACCATCTTATTGCTGTACAGGCCGTAGTCGGCCCACCCCCTCCCTCCAGAAACACACAGCAATACTGAGTAAAATATGGCCGGTTGGAAAAGCTGTAGGATGAGGAAGTCCTGTGCGCAAACCGCATCCCGTTGCAGGATGCGATAGTGGGAAGGTGCGACTTCTACATCTGGCCGTCTCGTAGGGAATAAAAAGAAAGCCGTTGTGTCTCAGCGTGTTTAGACTGTTGATTTTTGTCTGCCCTTATTCCTGCATTCCCCTCTCCTCTGCTAGAGGATGATTCTTGGAGCCAGCTGAGGACCTGAGTTCATTTCCCTGATTTCCCTCTGTGCCTTCTTCAACTCCATAAATCTCTACGCTGCCTATAACCAGTAGGTTGGCAGCTGGTTTCCCACACTGAAGCTTTTAAGTATTGGCCTTATGCACACCCTGGTAAAGGGGGTGTGGGCAGCAAGCAGCCATACAGCCCTGATGTTTTGAATTATAATGAACTTTCAAACTTTTAATTCCTACTTCAGCATCTTTGCCAGAAACTACAGTAATTCTGTTACTTTGGAGAAGTTATTGTAGCGATAGTTTTGTAACTAGGACATGCTGTGATCTGATTTTGAAGTTCTCTGCAAATGGTAATACTTAGGATGAAATTTTGTTCCTTTTTCATTACTTTCAAAACCTGTCTTTCAGATCTTGCAAAACTTGAGGTAGATGGTGATTCTGAGAAAGGCAGGCGGTTTGCGGAACCGCTTAGCCTTTCCGGGGTTGTGACTGCGCTCTCTGAATTCTGTGGTAATAGGTAACAAAGAATCACACTGAACAATGAATGAAAGGTGAAGCTTAACACAGACTGTGGCGCCTGACTTTTCAATTTCAAGTATATGTGGTTCATTAGTGTGGTATGAAAAACTGTTATAAAACCAGATGTTTTTAATGTTGGAGCTACATGTATATACGTATGCAGATGGAGGAAAGTATACGTTGGTATGACCTCGTAGAAACAAATTATGACAGTGGTAGGCACTTCGGTAACTTTTTATTTAGTGTGTAACATAGGTTGAAAGGGAAAGGAATGGGAAGCTGATGGCCAAACATGTGACTATTAAAATGGGTGGTGCTCCTGCAAATCTTATATCCCGGCCTACACACATGGGTGCAATTGTTTATATGTTTGCATGGACCCTTTGCATAAAAAAAATACACGAGTAGCTGGGAAAACCTGAAAAATTCAGGCTTCTCACTTGAATCTTGCGTGTTTACTTACACCTTATATTTAGGACAAGAATAAATAGCGTGGATTTAAAGCGTGTTGTGCTTAGTGTTTCTTTATCGGCCTCAAGTTTGAATAAGGTTGAGGAGCAAACGTGGTAAGTTGTAGCTAGATAACCTTAATTTACGGAAAATGCAGTCATTTGTAGACAGTAGAGGAATGAATAGTACACATGCATCGATTGCTACAGCATTTCGTGTAGTAATCTTCCTTTTTTTAAAATTTCTCCTATAATTTCCAAGACTATTTTAAGGGCCTCCTTTTGCATCTCTGTTTTAATAAATCTGGACTTGTTATTTCATTCAAAATATAAAAGGAGAGTGAGCTCATGTTTGTCTAATAATCTTTGGTGTACAGGCAGTGATACCTTGGCTAGTTTAGGTCCAGAGTTTAGACGCAACATGGAGGTTATCGACTTTATGAAATTAAAATTATTCAGTAGAACAACCTGATAACTAAACCTCCAGAAATTAATTAGAACTTGGGTTGGATGTAGAGAGTCTTTGCAGAGCCTGAAGTGTCGTGTTGAGCCAGACCATGAAAACCTGAAAGTAGAACTGATTGCAAAGGAAGGAAAGAGCGTTACGTTAATAATACTCACGTTTCTTAGGGTTAGCCAAGTACATAAAGCTAGTGGCGTGGAAAGGAATTTAAATCACTTTCTTCTGTATGTTGTTTTTGAATAGTACCTCAGGTGAGGATGAACTTGCTAAGCAATAGGTGAAACTTTTTGCTGTTTTGTATGCTCAGAAAATAACATTGCAAGCCAATTTAGACCTGGGTGGATTAAGTGTATCTTTCTTACAACTTTACTCAGCTTCAGAAGAATATTACAAATCTTAACAGTAGGCTGTCGGTTTGAAATGTAGCAAAGTTTTCTTCTCTTGATAGCCTTATTACCAAAACAGTTATGTATACAGTCTTCTGCCAGTCCTTGTGGTTTTACACTTGCATTTCCCTGTTTATTTAGAAGGCTCTTTATTTCTTTCTTGTTGCTACATGAAAGGCCCATAAAAGGAGACAGTGTATGAAAAGTAACAAAACTTTGCCTGTATTATTGTGCTGTAAAGAAACAAAACCAGAGGAGCTTCTTCAAGTATGATGATGTTTTACTTGGTTATAGCAAAGATGGTTATGTCTTTCAAAAAGAAACGTTGTTTAGGTCTGCAAAATCCATTCAGTGTGATTGTCTGTAAAATGCTTTGAAATGTGAAGCTTTAAGGCCTTTTATAAATATAAATGATTGTATTAATGAAGGGATAATTTTTTATATTTACTCAAGCTCAATCGCTCTCTGTTGCAAGAGACTGAATAATTGACTTTCCTTTGATACGAGATTTAGGGATTCTTGTACTTATTTCACTGGGCTTCCCATGAAAAAATGTTTTTGGAGCCAGATCCTTGGCAAAGATTAGCATATTATAGCAGTACTGAAATCAAGTGAGAAATGGTATTTTTATGGAAGTGGGGGGTCTGGTCTAAAAGGAGGGTGCTGCAGCTGCAGGAAAGTTAATTGCATAAATGTCAGTGATGCAGTGTAGGCTTCATCTGTGTTGTTCATCGCAGTCTTGGTACGGTTTGGAAATTTGGGCTTATCCCTAGTCCCGGAGTGTTGCTTTTCAGCAGCTCTGAATGCAGAAAACTAGGAGATCAAGGAGGGCTAAACAGGAAAGTCCGTCCCACTTTGGATATCTTTTCTGTCCCTGTGCAGTGTCACTTTTTCCTGTTGTGTTGGGGAACATATTTGTTCCTTGGGAGTTGTTTCCTGTAGGAGGATTCATGTACTGATTGAATTCACCTTGGTTTTCCAGTTGTTGCCAAGAATAGAGAATAAAGGCACAGCCTCAAGTAAGGACTAATTTGGAAGAAGTTGTTTCCGGAGCAGAAGGAGATGTGCTGCTCAGCAGTTAGAGTACACAACTGAAAATAAAATCCTGGTGTTTGAGCTGAACCGGGGTCTGCTGGGTGAGGATAACCCTGCTAAGGTCGTCTGGCTCGGAGAGGTGATTTCTGGCTCCCAAGTCACATTGTGCAGATGGCTGGTGTCTGTGCTGCCCCACAGCCCTGACTTGAGCAGACGTCCAGCTTGGGTGTCCTCTTGGGATCCTGCTGGTGTCTCATTGGTTCCAAAACTTCTATCTACCTATGAAGGGCAGTTCAGGTTGTTTACTGATGTAAAGTCTACAAATACTTAAAGAGAGCGTGCCAGGAGGAGGGGGCCAGTCTTTTTTCAGTGGTGCCCAGTGACAGGACAAGAGGTGACAGGCACAAACTTGACCATAGGAAGGTCCATCTGAACATGAGGAAGAACTTCTTTCCTTTGAGGGTGGCAGAGCACTGGAAGAGGCTGCCCAGAGAGGTGGTGGAGTCTGCGACTCTGGAGATATTCCCAACCCGCCTGGACACCATCCTGTGCCACCTGCTGTAGGTGGATCTGCTCTGTCAGGGTGGTTGGACCAGATGATCTCTAGAGGTCCCTTCCAACCCTTAATGTTCTGTGATAAACCCTGTCTTGCAGCCTGCAGGTAGGATGTTTTTACGGTGTTATGCTGCAGTTGTGTTTTCTGCCTGGTGTTACAGGAGTAGGAGGGCACCAGCCTGCCTGAGATGTTAAAAAACTATTTTTGGTGGGTGGAGCGGTACCTGGTGCCTTCTCTGTCTCTGTAGGACAGCGTTCCTACAGGCAGGAGTGAAGAATGTGCAGCACTGCTCCAGGACAGGACTGATCCATTCGAAAAGAGCCAGGAGCTACCAGGGGAGCTTCATTCCAAGGTCCTGTAGTTCTGCCAACAGCAGTGCTGCTGCTGGGTTATGCTGGGTTCTTGGGCACGGTTTCTGTCTTGTTTATCCTAAAGGAGAAATAGAGGTTTTGTTCATAACAATAAATCTTTTAGATGTAAAGAGTGTCTGGGAAGCTTAATGAATGTTTGCCAAATCTGCTATTAAAATCCGCACCTTTGTTGCGGCTCAGGGGAGCCCTTCTTCTTCTCCCTGTGCCTTTAGGGGATAAGAGATTATCTTCAACTTGCCCTTGTCCTCGCCTTGCTGAGAAGAAATGGCCATTGTTTGCTTCAAGGAGACATAGCTCCTGGGATTTTTGGCTTCCACAGTAGGATATTGGATACCAGGGCTTTACAGCTTCTGTCCCTGTGCTTTTGCTGGGTGGTCAAAAGCGCAGTGCTTGCACTCGTGCCTCAGCGCATCCACTTTAAAAATGTGCTTAATTCCTTCACATGTGAAAAAGGTCCTTCAAGTTCCTTAAATGAAAGCTACTTCCTAAGGTCAAAATGTTGTCACTGGAGTCCGGGAGCTTTTGTTGTAGATGTCTAATGCTGATCGCATGGGCTTTGGCCATGCCTTTTTAGAAAATAGTGCAGAGCATGGAGAAAATTCTGCTCATCTGCTGGACGACAACTTAGGGGAATCTTTTTTTATCTTTTGGAGGACAAACACATGTATGTATATTGATTTTTCTTAACCTTTTGCTTTGTTGGTAGCTGGTTGAAGCAGCTTTTGTACTCTGAAACAAGCAACCTGGCATTTAACAAATACTGGGGTTTTTTTGAGCGAGATCTTGTCAGATTTTTAATTGGTGAATTTGTCTGCCTTTTATTTATTGTTCGGCGTTTTTCTTTCCAATTAAAGGTTGCTATTTTTTAAAACTGGCCTTTAATAGCTGCCTTAATTGGGAGAAAACAAACTTTATCAGTGACTCCATAAGACCTTATTGAAATCTTTGTGCTAAGCTTTCACACAGGCAAACACACACAACAGATGTCAAGGAGAACTAAAAGTGAGGCAAGATGTAGTGCACTTCCTACTTTCATGTCTGCAAAAGTCGAAATTACAGGCAAAAACCCTTGAACATATTTTATTTGTCACAAGTGGAATTCTTTTTAATGCTTTTTGGCCATTATTTTCATTACATTTACAGTGAACTTTGTTAAATGGATTCTTAACTAATGACCTGGCATTTGGTGTTCTCTTTCTATCTAAAGCAAAAGAACTGATATCCTAGTTTGTGATGTAGAGGGAGAAAGATGGATGTATAGCTGTTGCCCTCGCTGTTACATTTGGAAAATAGCTCCTACAAGAAATAAAGCCGAGTTATTCTGATCTGTATGTACTGTAATGGTCTCTTAAAACCACTTTTATTGCTAATGGTGTTTTCCAATGTTATAAAGGTAGCAGTTCTTCTACAAGACAAGTAGCTCAGAAATTCATCGAGAATAAATTGTATATGGCAGGGAATGGTTTTAAACTATAAATTTTCCTGAGATGCTGTTGAGGCACTTGTAGAAAATGTATGTATCTTTGGCAAATGTTGGGTTGTAGCTTGATACAGATCTTGATATGGATTTAATAGCAACAGTATGTAAGGGTGCATATGTGAAAGGACAGTATGTGTGACCATGCCTTGTTTAAAACTCAAGGTACTTTATTTTTCAGCTCTTATTTTAGCTTTAGACAATGCACTGTGCAGAGATGGAGTTTGGCCTACCCTTACAAAACTAGGAAGCCGAAATAGTCCATTTTGTTAATAAATTATTACAAGTTCTGTGGTTTCAACTCTTGCAAAGACATTGCCTCCAACAGCTCTTTGTCCCAGTGCGGTATTGAAACTTTGAGATTAATAATGAATTTTCCAAAGCCTCTTGCTGATTCGTGCAGGGCTACTGTTCTGAGGGGGTGGGATTTCAAGGAGGGGTTCCTTGCACAAGGTGGACAATGGCTCCTTCAGTATTCTGTCTTTTAATCATCCAGGTGGCACGTCTGAGTAGCATTGGTGCAGCCTCTACTCTTGCAGGTTTGAAAATACTGATCCTTGGGACTTTGGGTTTTTCCTGGGAATGTGGTAATTCATGTAATAGCTGCGTTGGCTTTTTGGCTCTAAAGTTAATTACAGAAAAAGTTGGTGCCTGTGGTGTCCTGTACATGGAGATAGTCCTGGGTAGGTTCTCACAAGCTGGAGGAGTATCCGAGTTGTTCTGCTTGCGCTTGGCAGTGTAACTGGCATCTCAGGTGTCTGTCTGCTGTCTGCATCCCATTTCCAAGATGGAAAATGGTGTGCAGCTGGTGTCGTTAGGGTTTTGCCTGTGCGCGGGATTGGGTTTTTTTTTATCTTAATGTACTGCTGTTGGAGATCTCTGAAGGAGCATGACTCCTGTTGAAGTCGTCCTCTTAAATGACTGCAGCCCAGTCTTTGTTTCAGAAATCAGCTGATCACTAGCTATACCTGCATTTCTATTGGCGTGGTGAAATTTGATTAAGGGTTAGTTAATTTGGCAAAATAAAGAATTCTCTGATGATATTTGTTTAGATGGCTGTAGGCTGCTCAGCCTTTTCTCCGCAGCTGTAATGCGTACATCTGCAAGTCCTCAATGATAAAAAGATCATCAACTTCTGTTGAAAATGCTCTAACCGACTGTGTAAGCTGCATGAAAGATTAATGGAATGTAAGTAGAGGAGGAAAATGTTTTATAGTGCTCTGTTTACTTTGTATATTTAACAGCATTTTGAAGAGACTGGGTTCTGCCATTTCTCGCAGTGAAGGAGCGAGTTGTCTCTTTGTTTGCACGCTGGAGATGCAGTTGTTTGGAGGCTGTACACTTTGTATTCCCCTTGTTGAGGACGGAGCATGCTGGTCTCAGGATTTCACTCTTATATTTTTTCTTTTTTTTTTTTTTTTAACAGTCGGTTGACAGTGATCTCCCATTTCACATGGCTGTTGTCTTGTATGGTGCAATTTTTGACAACCTTCTTTCCACCACCTCATTGTCTCCAAGAAGGGAGTAGTTTGTCTTCTGAACATTTTGATTAATTTCCTCAAATCTAGAATTTCATAGGAAAAATCAACTAACCTCATAAACATTCAACATGTTGCTACTGAGATAAATTGTTTAATACCTTTTCTTTTCCTTTTTTGTCTGGCTGGCTTTGTTTCATAAGGAACCAACTTTTACAATGGCTTCAATGAGGTTTCAAAACACGTATTATCAGATCGTATGCTTTGAGGTTAAGTAGTGCTGGAAGCTGTAGATCACCCCATTTGGGACTTGTCTTTAAGACAACAGTTTTCAATTATAAAATTCAAATAAGTCCATTTAGTTTAATGAACCTCTGGAAGTTTGTAGAGCAGTATCACAGTGTACTGCAGTACAGTTGTTCTTGTCCGAGGGTGCTTTAAAAAAAATTTCGTTGTGTCCTGTTGAAATACAGCTGCTTGTAAGGGCTTGCAGGCTGTCAGGTAGGCCATGGGACAGCAGTGGGGAGGAGGAATCATGGAGTCGTAGAATGGTTAGAGTTGGAAAGGACTTTAAAGCTCATCTACTTCCAACCCCCCTGCCATGGGCAGGGACACCTTCCACAGGTTGGTCAAAGTCCCATCCAACCCAGCCTTGCATGGGGCATCCACAGCTTCTCTGGACAACCTGGGCCTCGGTCTTACCACCTTCACAGTAAAGAATTTCTTCCTAGTATCTAATCTAAATCTTCTCTCTTTCAGTTTAAAACCATTACCCCTTGTCCTGTTGCTACGCTCCCTGATCCAGAGTCCCTCCGCATCCTTCCTGTTGGCCCCCTTTAGGTACTGGAAGGGACTCGGAAGTCTCCCTGGAGCCTTCCCTTCTCCAGGCTGAACACCCCCAACTCTCCCAGCCTGTCCTCCCAGCAGAGGTGCTCCAGGGATCTTACCATCTTTGTGGCCTCCTCTGGCCCCGCTCCAACAGGTCCATGTCCTTCTGCTGTTGGTGGCCCCAGAGCTGGACACAGGACTCCAGGTAGGATCTCGTGAGAGCAGAGCAGAGGAGCAGAACGATCTCCCTTGCCCTACTGGCCAGGCTTCTTTTGAATGCGGGTGGCTTTCTGGACTGCTAGTGCACGTTGCTGGCTCATGTTGGACTTCTCATCAACCAGCCTGCCAAGTCCTTCTCCTCAGGGCTGCTCTCAATCCTGTATGTGTGCACGGGATTGCAACGACCCACATGCAGGACCTTGCACTTGGCCTTGTTGAACTTCAGGAGGCTGGCACGGGCCCACTTCTCAAGCCTGTCCAGGTCCCTCTGGATGGCATCCCTTCCCTCTAGCGTGTCAGCTGTTGCACACAGCTTGGTGGTGTTGGTAAATTTGCTGAGGGTGCTCAGTCCCACCATCCGTGTTGCCAACAAGGATGTTAAACAGCACTGGTCCCAGTACCCACCACTTGTCACTGCTTGCCACTTGGACATTGAGCTGTTGACCGCAGCTCTCTGAGTGCGACTGTCCAGCCAGTTCCCTATCCATCGAGTGGTCCATCTTTCAAATCCATGTTTCTCCAGTTTAGAGACAAGGATGTTATGCAGGGCAGTGTCAGATGCTTCGCAGAAGTCTGGGTAGGTGACGTCTGTTGCTCTTTCCTTATCTACCGATGTTGTAACACCATTGTAGAAGGCCACCAAAATTCCCAGGCATGATTTGTCCTAAGTGAAGCCATGTTGGCCAACTTAATTGGATCTATCTTCCTTCCAGGGCTTTATCCCAGGGCTTTATCCCTGAAGAGGCCAAAGTCTGCTCTCCTGAAGTCCAGGGAAGCAAGCTTACTGCGCGCCCTCCTTGCCACCCTGAGGATCTCAAACTCCACTATCTCATGGTCACTGTAGCCAAGGCTGCCCTTGAGCTTCACATTTCACACCAGCTCCCCCTTTTTGGTGAGCACAAAGTCCAGCACGGTGCCTCTCCTCAGTGGCTCCTCTGTTACTTAGAGACAGGTGTTATCATCGCTGCATTCCAGGAACCTCTGGGATTGCTTATGGCCTGCTGTGTTGTCCATCCAACAGATATTGGGGTGGTTGAAGTCTGCCACGAGGACCACGGCTCGTGGATGTCAGGCTGCGCCTATCTGGCTATAGAGGACCTCATCCGCTTGGTCTTCCTGGTCGGGTGGCCTGTAGCAGCCGCCCCGTAACATCAGCTGTCCCTGCCCTCCCTTTAATCCTGACCCATAAACTCCCAGTTGGCTCCTCATCCATGCCCAGGTTGAGCTCCATGCACTCCAGCTGGTCACCGCCATAGAGGGCGACATCACCTCCTCATCTCCTCTGCCTTCCCAAAGTCTGTATCCTTCCATCCCAACACTCCAGTCATAGGAGCCATCCCACCACGTCTCCGTGATGCCAGTAGGAAAACCCATTGAACTGCCCTAGGCAGGTTCTTTTCCCACACGGGTTTTTTTTTGCACCCAGGAAAATAAGACCTGGGAGGAAAAAAACAAACAACCACATTCAGGTAACCCTTTCAGAAAGGATGAAATTTTATTGTTTCCTCACTTACGCATTTTATTGTGATTAACTCGGAGGCTGAAATACTTGTAAGGTGCCTGCAGTAAACATTTTCAAAACACATGTTTGATCTCAGGCGTTGCTTGACGTTTTCACTGCAAGGCCCAGTCCTTAATTTCAAGGATCAGACCCATTGTTGTAACAGAACATTATGTTCTCTTAACCCCTACAGCTTTTTGGGCAGGAAAAAGGCACTAACAAATTAGTGCATTTTATCATGCAGTATTTCTTCTTGCAGAGCACTTAAGAAGCATCTTCCACACGTCTGTGATCCTCCCAGCAGCTTGCGCTTCCAACTCCCTGCTGCAATTCCTGTGACAATTTGCAGCTAAAGGCTCCAAGTAACTGGTTACTGCTGGACCGACGAGATGTGGCCGGATGCTCTCTCCCCTCTGGATGATTTTCCCTTTCCCTCGCATCCTGACATCATCTCTTTTATTCACCTGTTGTTGTTTCTTGTCTCTCCCATTTCCTGGCTTGCGCTGTCGGTGTGTGGCGGAGCAGGATCCGGCTCTGGGGCGGCCGTGCGGTTGGCCTTGGGCTGTTGGTGCTCTGCAGATGTCTCGTAACGATCACGATGGCTGAAGCCGGAATGAGAAAGCAAATAATGTCATTGGTGTGTGGCCACAGTCATCAGCAAGAGGTGCCTTACGAAAAGTAACTAGATTCTAATGGCTTTCTTTTTACTCCGCTGTTTTTTCTTCTTCTTTTTCTTTTCCTGGAGTCCCCTCGGCACACTGCAGCTATTTCCTGCAGAGAGGAGACAGGTCTTTCTAGACATCCACTGTGCTCTGCCTAAATGATTATTTGTTGCTTCTAGCAACTGCTTTATTCATTTAACTCCACAAATCCTTTCTTGGTCAGAAATTGTCTGTGTTGGCTGAGGTCATGCTTTGATGTCTTCTGTACCTTACAGAGGCTTGTTGTATTCTAGGTTGGTTTTTTAGGTTCTTGGTATGGTGTAAAATGGAGAATTAATAAATAAATAAATGTCCCTTCTCTAGTTTTCACTTCCTGAAGGGTAATTTTGATAATCTTACTATCTTAATCGTTACTATTAATTTTATTGTCCAGAGTGATGCAAGTATATAGGGTATGTTTTGAAATGTATTCATGAGAGTTTTTATAATGTTGCTGTGTGGTACCTACCCAGCGCTCCACAGCTGCAGACTTCAAAGATGGACCTTTCTTCTTTTTCCTTCCTTCCTTCAGGAAGGACGGTTCATAGCGTATCCCCTTAGACTTTGGATTTTGCCCAAGGCTTCAGTGTGTGCTTAAGAAGCTGTTTCTGTTGAACAGAAGCTCACCAGAGCTGGTGGTGGTTTTACTGGAGAAAAAGGTTGAGTCCCATAAGTTGGCCATGCTTCTCAATGTAGCCTTAGCTTTCACCAGGACTGAGCCAAGCTGTGTTGTGTGCAGTTGATACCACAAGCTGTCTGCGTTATCGTAGCTTGAAAGGTGTTTTAAAGCGAGGAACCGGGAGGATTAGCGAGGCATCGTGATACGGTGCGGAGCGACGGAGAAACAGGTGGTAGAAAGTTTACTGTGGATTGCTGTTAAAATGGGAGCTTTGTTTGATCCCCCCAGGGATTCAGCGCTCTGTTCAGTTACACCTCACTAAAATGTTCGTTTTCCTCATCAGATGAGAAATATTTAAATTTGATCAGCTTGCCTTTTTTTTTTTTTTAATTTTGGTTGGTATTTCCCACTGTCTTTAATGAGTGTTTTCATTTGAATAAGCGATGCTGAGTGACGGCAAGTGAATTGCATGCTTAAAGAGACCTGATCCAGAAGTAATGGAAGATTCTTCCTGGATTTCCAAGCTACACCCGTGCATCATGTAATGCTCTTTTCTGCCGTTAACCACAAATGCTTGCATATGTCTGCTCTGATAATTTTGGAGCAGCAGAAGAGGAACCGTACAGGGACACGCTGATGCTGAACACTTACAGTTGCGGTCAAGAGCAGCAGGGACTGAATGATCCTCTCCTGCAAAATAAGCCCACACCTCCTTGCAAGAATTGGCTAGAGTGGTGCAGGTGCTACCTTAGCATTAATTTTCTAAAATGCATTTTTGCACTTTGCACACGGTATCCGTTCTTTCACTTTTGTTTAATAATAAAAAAAAAATTCACAGAAGAATAATGCCCACATGCTGTTACTACAATGTTCTTCCCCTGAAAATAATTCTCTAGTCAAGAAATTGATAATTAAGACTCTGTTTACTATCCATAGCCTAGCAGTAATCATACTTAACAGGGCTGGCCTTAGGGTAGGTAAAATAGGCAGGCAGTTATCCACCCAGCTTAGCTGGAGGCACAAGAAAAAGCGAATTTGCAGAAATGAAACATTTATTATTCATTAATGTTAACAGTTTTCTCTTAGAATTGACACTTAATCTAATTTTCTTGGCGTTTTATTGGGCAGGTAGGAAGCTATCAGTGGGCTGGCAAAAGAAATTACTCATCTGCCCTGGAAAACAGACTAAAGCCCTTGATAATACAGGCTGTGTGGGGAAATACAAGACTTGTCAGTGTAAACAGAAATTCTTGTTGAGTCTCAAATCTGATTCCTGCTGGAGCTGTTGAGTTTGGTGCCTGTAAATGAGTAGTCTTAAAGTTTAATATTAGTTTCCTTTTGCCGCGGAGCGAAATATGGGGGGAGGCAACCATATACAGGATTTGGTAGAAGAAACCACTCTAGTGAAGGAAGTGCAGCGGCAGGATACTAGCTGAAGCAGGAGTGATGTGGATTGCACCTTGAATTCAGCTTGTGTGTGCTATAAGGGCATCGCAAGACAAAAAGGGGTTGGACTGTGGGCATTTGGAGCTGAGAAATACATGGATTTGCCTCCGACTGATGTATTTTTGTTATTGGTCCTTGTAGAATTAAAAGAGAGGGGAAAATAAAGCGGAGTTGCTTCTCTGTTGCTTCAGACTGAGGTGTGCTAGCAGGATGGCGTATGCTAGACCTAAATCTTCACTGTCAAGCAGGAATATAAATTTGCAGATGGAGGAGCCTCATTTTTTCATGCATCCATTTGAGAAGAAGATGAACAGATTTCTTTCGGCACCCAGATATTTCTCTGTTTGCTGTCTGTGTCTCTGCCTGCGAACAAAATGTGTAGCGCCCTTGAAGGTTTGTGGTTCAGCAGCACGTGCCGCCAGCTTGAGCTCTTTGGCACCTGCGGTGCTGCCTGGTGCTGGCTTTGCAAAGGCTTTTCCTACCAAGTTTTGCAGGATGCCCGAGAAAAAACATTTCTTAGGAACTGCCCTTGTAGCTGCTCTCAGTTTGCACTAAACTTGTCGATACAGGGACCGAGCAAAGAAGCCTGTTGCACGTTTCGTTCACATCAGAGCTTTGTTTTGTAGTAGTTTGTAGCACGGATGAGCCATGCGTGTTCGTGGGAGCATGGGTGTTACATGGAATAAAGATAAATCTGTGCGCGGTGCGCTTTCTGTGGTGCTGGGAGCTGAGATGTTAAATCCTGTTTTGGGGCCGGAGTGCGTTTGAAGCTCAAAACCAGCGTGTTACAAAGGGAGGTGAATTGCTTCGTAGTTTTGCAGCTGATCAACTCTGTGTAGCATTGCTGTACCCCTGTAGTTATCTGTTGTGCCACAGGATGTGTAGTACAATGGTGTTTGTTTTCTTCTGCTGTTGAACAGCTTAGTAAACATCGTGTTCTTTCAGTTCACAACAATGAAAGAAATTTATTAGCTTGTGAAGAAATTATGGCTTGTTTTCTGTCCCTTTACATCATCTGCCTGTTGTTTTTCTTGTGTTGTTTGAGTGTTAGAGTTGGCCTTCCCCTTCCCCTTCCCCTTCCCCTTCCATAGGCCTATGGAAAACATTGATTCCTCAAAACACGGAGAAATAGCCAGGGCAAAGACTGTCGTGCGAGAATATCTCGTTATACAGTGCATGGAGTTTGCTGGTGTTGGTTGTTGCTGGGACTGGATTAATTGGTTTTTCCAGGAAAGTTTCTTTTGTCCCTATGTAGCGTATTGCGTATTTCACAGCACCGTCTGTAGTTCCTATGGTGTACAGCAGCTATAGTCCGTAGCATTTCCTGCGTTATAAAAATGAGACATTGTGTGACCTCCTTAAAGCTCCTTAGTGTTTTCATGAGAGAAGTGTGTCATTTTGCAGCTCCCAGGAAAAGGCTGAGACCCTGAGGTCTGTGGGGAGAAGCGAGTTTTAACAACTGGAGTGGGTTTTGCAACCACTTCTGAAGAGCGTGTTGAGCATTTATAGGTAAGCATCCATAAGTTGGGAATGTTGCCTGCCGGTGTTTTGAATTATTCTTCAGCTTTTGATGGCTGCGGTCTGGTGAACCACTGTAAAGCCATAGGTGAGGGTAGATTCAAATGTATTTTTCTGTCCTGGTTGTGCCAATGCGTCTGAGACACTGTGTTCCTTCACCTGCGGTGCTGAGGAAGGAGGCCTCTTCTGGAGTTGTGGAGTTCATTCAGCTTTCTAGAAAGGTACAACTTCCTGCAGAAATGGTAGAGATGCAATTATTTTTGATCAACCTATATACCTTTTTTTTATCTATTTACCTTTGGAAACTAGATATTCCTGTCTTTGATGTGAACTGTTTTAGCAAGCGGCTTAAGGCTGTGGGCATCTTGCAGAATGACAGTGCTTCAGGACGCCTGTAAACAAGTCATCCCACCTACTCCCTCTGCTAGTTATTTGAGTTGGATGTTGGAAAGTGGAGATGAAAAATGCTTGTAACCTACAGATCAAATTCGACCAAAACGAGAAGTGTCAGTGGACTTTTTTATTAATCTAATTCCAGTGGAAATTCACTGACCTCAGGGGAAATAGCAAGGTTCGGGTTTTTTTTTTTTTTCTTGAATGATGTATGTTGTACAGCCCATGATAAAAACATTCCAGGATTGTGTCTGATCATCTTCTCCTCTATCCCGTCTTCCGCATGTGGAAGTGACTCCAGTGAATTAAGCATCTTGCGTTTGTGTAATCTGTATTTTTAACTACGTAAAATCAAAAGTCAATGAGATTTGGCTCAACGAATTTCTGTTTTGCTGTAGCATAAAAATGTCTCTTAGCAGACTTAACATCCGGTTGGAATTATTCTAATCCTGTTGAGCTCTTGCTAATGAGACAGGCACATGCAGCCATCCAGCTGCCAAGTACAAATTACAGGTATCTTACAGGGGAGGCGGATTCTCATTTAGAAAAATGAAAATGGAAAAAAAACAAGTGAACTGCTCAGGGAACCCTACTGGAGATCCCCACTGAGTTCATTACCTGCACGTACTCCCTTTCTAAATTGACATTTCTTCTATTTAGCATATGTTTTGAATGCTTCTGCTTTTCAGGGAGTTCTAAAAAGCTAATGTATATTTATCATTGTTTCATAATCCTGTCCTGTTTTGTAATTCTCCCTTCAAAGTTCTTTCTGCAAAGTTCCTTTCCCAAACAATTTTGATCCTTTCTATTTGGCAAACAGCGTGTTGACTTTTCTTCTTCCTTGCCACACATTTTAATAGAACTGAAACAAGCAAAGATGCCCTTGGCTTACTTTTCTGCAGTGTTAGCAGGAACATATATAATCTCAAGAATATTAAGTATTCCTTGCTTTGCTTTTCTTTTTTTTTTGTTTTGCACGGAGCAAGAAAAAGAAATGGCTCGTGTACCAGGGGGCTTAGGTAGGAAATTCAGGTGTACAAGGTAACGTTTCAGATTCAAAGTGACATCGCACCTTTTTGTAGTTACAGGTGCTGTTGAGTTCAAGGATTTAATGTTATGTTTTTTGAAGGAGTAAAATACATGATAATGAATTCCTGGAGTAGAGAGAAGGCGGTGAGTTAGTTTTGGTTGAAGTAGGTAAACTGAGGGCTCATCTGATTGATAGTGACTTGAGAAGAACGCGAGCAGAATGGTCTTACTGGTGGCTGTAAGAAGCTGTAAGTACTCATGCTGGTTTTGAATATATTGCAGAGATTTGTTACAGCCACGGTGGGCAAAAGGGTAACTTATTACCTGGGAAATGGTTTAATAGGATTTAAAAAAAAACAAACCAAAAAACAAAAAAATCACTAAAATGAGAAGCAGCACTCTCAGTTTTATAGCAAACTTGTTTCTGGCATTTTGACTTGAAACTGCTTCACTTCCTCTTATTTATGGTGGTAGCGTCTCCGACTCTGGAGACATTCCCAACCCGCCTGGATGCCATGTTGTGCAACCTGCTCTGGCTGACCCTGCTCTGGCAGGGGGGGTTGGACCAGCTGATCTCTGTAGGTCCCTGCCAATCCCAGGAATTCTGTGATTCCGTATGTTGGTACTCGCATCCGATAAAGAATAGGTTTGCTTTTCTCTAGCGGCTCTTTGACAGTTACTCAGTTCTTGATCACGGGATGGATCACACACGCGCTTTTTCTCTGTTCTCCAGCCGTTAATCCAGGCTCCCATAATGACTGGAAATAACCAAGTCCTAAAACCAAAACCTTACACTTCTGAAACTTGCTGGTCTTTCAGTAAAATAAATGAAAAAGCAGTCTCTGATGTTGTTTTTCCTCCATCTGGATCTTGGGTTGTGATTTAAACTTTTATCCTCTCCATAAAGAAATAATCTTATAGGTATTGAAGGCAAACTCATGTGTGGAGGAGAAAAAAACACTTGTTAGGCTTAAGTTTTTGGTTGTTGTGTAGAATTATCTATCTTTTTTGGCATCACAAGTAGTCCCTTTAATGTTTTAAACTGGAACAGATGAAAGAGCTGTAAATATAGGTAAATTTTTCTGGTCAAAATGATGAGTATGATATTTTTTAGTGATGCTTGTTTTGACAATATTTTCCCCAAACAGGTAATTAAAGAAAACGAGAGGTTCCCAATACAGGTGTTAATTCTGGGAAGATTTTCCAGCTGGTGCATCCAACAGAGCCAGCTGGAAATCTTGGAAAATGGCAGTTGACTGAGCCTGAAACTTCCGATGAGTTCAAGACTTGCAGGTTAGGATCATAGGCTGGAAAAATATGTAATGGTGTGTTGATACGATCTTGTCCCTGGTGGGATGTACAAAGCAGTGTTTCACCAAAGTCCATAACTCTTCCCTTCTCCCTGCTCCTGCTGTCTGACAGCACAGTGGCTTTACCTGGAACTCTGCAAGAATGGGTCATGATTTTCTTGTCTTCTTGGAGGTTTGGATGATGAAATATCCTGGCAGGGTGAAGGGAAGGCCCTGTGTTGGCACGTACTCTGTGTGTGTTTGTGTGTACGTGTGCAGGAGACAGCTAACATCACCTCCAGCACCTCCAAAACACTCCTCAACTTTAGGTGGTCTAAGTTACTGGAGTTTTCCAGAGGATAAGACCAAAGAAGTGCTCTGTTGAGGCAGGTGAATGGTTCCTCCAGCCTGGTAGACTGTCTCCAGCAGTGGCAATACCAAATGTTAGAGATAATGATGCAGGTCTGGCCACTTGTTGGTGTCCAGTGCCTCTATATTTCCCTAGTGTCCACAGTTGCTGTGATGTTGGAGAATACATTCCAGCTGGGTCTTCTTAGTCTGGAGAAGAGCAGACTGAGGGGGGAGCTCATCAATGTCTACAAATCCTTAAAGGGAGGGTGCCAGGAGGAGGGGGATGGTCTTTTTTCAGTGGTGCCCAGTGATAGGACAAGAGGCGATGGGCACAGACTTGACCATAGGAAGTTCCACCTGACCATGAGGAGGAACTTCTTTCCTTTGAGGGCGGCAGGGCACTGGCACAGGCTGCCCAGAGAGGTGGTGGAGTCTGCGACTCTGGAGACATTCCCAACCCGCCTGGACGCCATCCTGTGCCACCTGCTGTAGGTGGACCTGCTCTGGCAGGGGGTTGGACCAGATGATCTCTAGAGGTCCCTTCCAACCCTTAACATTCTGTGATTCTGTGATTTGTTTTGACCTGTTGTCTGTGGATACATTTAAGTCCTTTGTGGTTTTTTTTGGTGTGTGTTTGTTTTTGTTTTTTTTAACTTGCTGAGCCTTAAATCCTGCAGCAAAGTTTGGAAGTTCACCACCTAAAGTGTAAGTGTGCTTTATCCTTTTTTAAACTGACCTCCAGGGAGTTTCAGTGAGTGCCACTAGTTCTAGTAGTGCGTGACTTGGTGAAAACCTGTTTTGAATTTACGTTATTTATCTTGTTTCTGACTTGTGCAGACATCAGTCATCTCCTTTCAGCCTTTTCTTTTCCAAACTGATGAGTCTTGGCCTTAACATCTCTGCAGAGAACAGCTGCTTCATCCCCTCTGTTGTTTCAGTTGTGCTTCCAAGGGCAACAGAAGAGAGAGGAGACCAGAACTGTAGACATCACTCCAACTATGGGCATAGTAAGGTTTTATACAGCAGCAGTGCGATTCCTTTGTCTTGCTGTCATCGTGTTGGATTCTGAACTACCACTGCGTATTACGCTAATTTTTCAGAGAATTTTAAGTGTAGAAAAAGGCTTAATTGGCAACCATGTTCCCAGTGTGTGCTGGTGAGGTTCCTGAAGTCGGGTGGGACGAACTGGAGCTTGAGACCTCTGTGTTCCTGTTACCCTTCTCTTTATTATGGGTTGGCAAGATTTTCCTGCGGCTACTGGCTGTGTTGTGGGTTTAAAAGATGAGGTATTTGGATTTTAGACTGTGTGAGAAGGTGTGTAGTGCTCAGCCAGATGGGCTGCTTTTTTGCCCTCTAAAGCATCTTGATTCTGCGGAAGATGGCGTCAAATATATAGAATATAGATATAGAATATTCTATATCTAAGCAGAAAAATAGCAAAATGACAACTAAAATGGATACTTTTAGTTAGACATTGTCATTATATCATTTCAGTAGGAATAAGCTTGTGGTAGCTCACGAAATCTTTCGATTTCCAGCTTTATTGACATGTTCTGTGGTTTCTAAGATACAGGTCCTGGTGTGACCTCTATCTCAGGCTTCATAAACATCTCTGTTTTGGCTGTGCAAATGTCAAGTGTTTTTTAGCAAAAAATATTTTCCCTATAGAGGGCAAGGTTAAACTCAGTTACAAGGACAAAACCAACTGGGCACCACAATTTGAATCTGCTTAAAAAACATGAATGTGACTGGAAGTTTTTCGGAAGCCTAAGTTGGGCAGGAACTTGCTGGAGCATTAGAAGAGGCTTGTGACCTCCTCTGAGGTTACAGGGATGTAGTCTGAGCCTCGGAGAAAGGTCTTCAGCTTTTGTCACAAACTGCTGGCGTTGCAGGTGGATTCAAGCCGAAGCTTGAAGAGCTTTGGCAAATCAAGAATTTGGAAATTGAATTTTCTTAATTAAAACTAAAAACTTCTCTAGTCCGTGATGTAGGCCAATTTGGTTCTGCTTCTCCATCGTCTGTAGCAATCCGCGATTCTCCTGCAGTTTCTAACACAGGTTAGAGAGAATCGATGTTTTCATTAACTACTGAGACAAGCAATACTGTTCAGCTTCAAACTCTAACAATATGTCAGTTCCTAAAAGGGATATATGTTCGTGTCTGGTGTAACCACGCTGAAGAACGTTCTCCTAGGAAAAATAAGCAGTTCTTCACAAAGAAAGCATATTCATCTGCAAGAGCTCTTAATGGAGGATGATTTACTGCCAAACGCATTCTTGCACATGCTTTCTAGTCATCTATTATAGTGTGAACCCAAACTTCACTGCGTCTCACAAGCACTGTATGTTTAATATCGTTGGGTTAACTGTATGCTTAGCTTTGTTTTCTAGCACACCTTCATACATGACTTTGAAGTGTTTACGTGACCTCTGCTAATGGCGTCAGAGTGTTCCGGTAGTACTTAGAGGGCATAATCGCAGCTTGCTGCTTTGAGGAACTGGTTCCGTGTATTCCCCAGGTGAGAAAGAGAAACTGGGCCACAAGGACGTGGATCTGCCGGCTCAGCCCATTCCACTGAAATGCCAACGCTTACGTCAGGAGTCTGTAGTAGCTACAAGCTGTGTGCAGCTCACGCTGTGGTGTCAGGATGCAGTCTGCAATGTGGGGGAGCTGTAAGCGCAGTATCAGAGACCTGCAGTGGAGCAGAGGTTGTAGCTTGGATGTCTTAATTCTAGGCTTATTTTCAAACTGCTGTGCTGCTGTTCTTACTTCACAGGTCCTTCTAATAAACGTAGAATGGTTAGAGTTGGAAGGGACCTTAAAGATCATCTAGTTCAACTCCCCTACCCTGGCTGACAGACCAGGTTGCTCCAAGCCCTGTCCAACCTGGCCTTGAACACCTCCAGGGATGGGGCAGCCACAGCTTCTCTGGGCAACCTGTTCCAGTGCCTCACCACCCTCAGAGTGAAAAATTTCTCCTTAATATCTAATCTGAATCTCCTCTCTTTCCGTTTAAAACTGTTACCCCTCATCGCTCCTCTCCCTGATCAAGAATCCCTCCCAATCTTTCCTTTAGGCCCCTTTACATATGGGAGGAGGCTGAAAGGTGTCCCTGGAGCCTTCTCTTCTCCAGGCTGAACAACCCCAACTCTCATAGGAGAGGTGCTCCAGCCCTCTGATCATCTGCATGGCCCCCACTGTGGACCCGCTCCAACAGCTCCATGTCCTTCATGTGTTAAGGGCTGCAGAGCTGGATGCAGGATTCCAGGTGGGGTCTCCCAAGAGGGGCAGAATGATCTCCCTTGTCCTGCTGGCCTTGCTGCTTTTGATGCAGCCCAGGATACAGTTGGCTTTCTGAGCTGTCAACGCACATTGCTGGCTCTTGTTGAGCTTCTCATCAACCAGCACACCCAAGTCCTTCTCAGCAGGGCTGCTCTCAATCCATTCTTTTCCCAGCCTGGATTTGTGCATGGGATTTCCCCGACTCACGTGCAGGACCTTGCACTTGGCCTTGTTGAACTTCATGAGGTTGGCACGGGCCCACCTCTCAAGCCTGTCCAGGTCCCTCTGGATGGCATCCCTTCCCTCCACTGTGTCACCGCTCCACACAGCTTGGTGTCATTGGCAAACTTGCTGAGGGCGCACTCAGTCCCACCATCCATGTTGCCTGCAAAGCTGTTAAACAGCACTGGTCCCAGTACCAACCCCTGAGGAGCACCACTTGTCATTGCTCACTGCTTGGACATTGAGCTGTTGACTACAACTCTTTGAGTGCGACTATCCAGCCAGTTCCTTATCCACTGAGTGGGCCATCCATGAAATCCATGTCTCACCAATTTAGAGACAAGCATGTCATGTGAGTGATCATGCTTCCATGATTTTAAAGTCTTTTTGCATTATATTAAAGTGCTTTGCATACAGTACGAATCAAGAAAAATACCTTTTTTTTTGGTGAAAGTGTGATTTAAGGCATCACTAAGAATGTTTTGGAGTAGAATATTAACATAATAACGTTGCAAAGCGTTCCTCTTTCCGTAGCTATCATGAAGCATGGAACTTTAAACGCTACAAATAAATTTTATGCATCGGAATTAGCTACGCTGTCAGTGGAACGGTGAGAGGAGCAGGCTTTGAGGTACCCACTGTGATAGTCTGAGGTGTAACAAAAGCAAGAGGATCTCTTCTCGTTTCCGCGTGGTATCTGTTATGGCCTTCTGCCACTGCCATCTGAAAGTGAAAGCAGTGTTAAAACTGGAAAACAAAATACATCGCTTGGGTACATTGTCTTCTTTTTGGCTGTTGTAGGATATATTTTGGCTTTAGTTCCTCTGTCCTTCTTGGTAGTGCGTGTACTCCTGCGTTCCTGTCCTCCTCTTGTGCCGTGTTCCATATGGTAGTACAGATTTCCTTGCTCACTTGAGTTTTCTTAGCTGCTCTTTCTGGGATCGTGATCCCCTGTGAAAATGTTTTGGGTTTTTTTTTTTTTTTCCCCTTCCTTTTTAAAGATGGAATCCTTGAGTAGGTGGTGCAGCCTGTTGTTTTTCTTTGAAGGGAAGAAAGCAGTGAACTGGAAGTTTTGGGTATGTCTCTGTTGAGTTTTTCAGAGAGAGGGAGCATTTCTTCTATGTTGAAGTTCCTGCACTTGAGTTCCTAGCGGTATTGAAGAACTCGGAAAAATCTGTCAAATACTCACCCTTCTTGTGTCCTGCTTGTTGGCATTGTTGAAGGTACTCTTAAATAAACCATAGGGAAATAGGTTTCTGTCCTTTGTTATTTTTTGCTGATGTGCAAGCAGTTCTCGCTTACCTTGTAACTTTTACCGTAGAGAACAAGTGATAATTATGGCAAGGAAAGTGGATGTTTTCTTTCTTACTTGATGGCAGGAGGTACTGGGTTTGGTTTGACTGGACCTCGTTGCTATAAGAGATCCAAAGAGTAAAGCCTTATGGGAGCAGAGATCAGCAGCAGCGTTCAGCAATGGGGTTTTTTTGTATCTTTCCAACTATTTGACCTTCCCTACGCAAATAGCTTAAGAAATCCAGAAAAAAACCTCAAGAGTTTCTCTCTTACTCCTGGCGGTGTATTTTTTTCACAGCCTTTGGGGTTGGAAATGATGGCTGTTCCAGCCTTTTGCTATTTTTATACTCTTTTGGTGTAGTATGCATGCTGTCTTAAGATGGTGCCTCAGTTCAGAGGCCTAAACTTCTGTGAGTTAAATGGAGTAATAGTCTCCACGTGTTCATGCTCTACTGGTTGTGTTTTTAAAGGCATCTCACTTTCAGCAAGTAGATGCTCCACGTTTCTTTGAAAGTAGTGATCGTCTCATGATGTTCAAGCATGTGATCCAAACCAGGTTGGATGCAGTGATTATTTTTTTAAAAATATCTTTATTTTTGCTTATTTACTCATCGTAAGTTCTTTAAAGTGGTTCAGAAACTGTCAGCAGAGCTACAGAATTCATCCCTGCTGGTTCTTAAGGCTGTGATACACCAGCATTTAGGTCCTAACTACTATGACTGATCTCTTTTTCAGTGTGAAGTATACAGTTTTCAATGTTTATCGTGGTGATTTAAAGCAGAAACCTGCATAGGCCATAGCTGCCCTTCCAAGGATAAAGGCTGAGGACAATTCAGGGTGACTTGTTTTACAGAAACCAATTTTTTGAGTGCTACCTACTGTAGGATATAAGAATATGTCTTTTTTGGCTATTGGTGTCTCCTGGTTCTTTCAGGTAGCGTGATTGAGTCATTCCAGGGGTGGGCTTCTGGATCTGGGAGCAGGATGGGTCTCAGGAGGGGGTGAGTGGGGTGAAGAGAGGGAAGGGAGAAAGTGAAGATTGTATTGATTCTTGAGTAAATCTCAGAAATTTGGAGTGACACCAAGAAATTTCTGTTTCCTCTGCCAGTTTCATTAGATTTTCAACAGTTTTGCTGGAATCCCAAATTTCATTGATTAACCAAAATTAAAAATCTTACCAGATGATGTTACTCAGAGGTTAAAATAAATTAGGGGTGGTTCACTCCGCTGGTTAACGTTTGAAAACAGATTGGCTGTTGGAAGGCATGGGTGGGCTTTTGACGGATTTCTCGATGTTCTTGTGATATCCTTAGTGTACTTTTGGCAGGTATGTAGTAGTAACTGCAACACTCCTAGCAAAAATAGTTGCACTGGTCCCTGAATCCAAAGCAGAATTGCTTCTTTATGGTTCTTTGTAGGTAATAAACCAGGATATATTTCATATGTTACACTGTGCCCATATTAGCGACTCTCTGGAAAGAGGATAACCAAAAGTTAACTTTCCCTTTTCGTAAATCCGCTAGTATAGTAAAAAAGCTTCGAAGCATCTGAAAATTGGGGAAGTAATAAGCCACAATATTTACGGGGTTTTATTTTCTTGAAGTATGTTGTTTTCTACTGAACACCAGGCAGACATGTTTACCAGAAATAAATTTCACTCGGTGAAGTGTGTAGACTAATAAGAGTGACTGGTTTATGGTAGGTAGTGTGGTTTTTTTGGCAAAGGCTAAAAAATTGTCCTTATAGATAATTCCAAAATACCCCTATTTCTGTAATCTTTTTGTTCTTAGGACTTTATCTACCAGTGATGATGTTGAGGACCGAGAGACTGAGAAAGGCCGTCTGGAAGAAGCTTATGAGAAATGTGACCGGGATTTGGATGAGCTCATTGTCCAGCACTACACCGAGCTCACCACCGCCATCCGCACCTACCAGAGCATCACGGAGCGCATCACCAACTCGCGCAACAAGATCAAACAGGTGAAAACTGACTTTGCATGTATTTCTGTGTTTGCGTCCACTCAATAGTGTGTGCTCTGGGTACGAATTGGTGCAACTGCTCTGCCTTTTTCCTTTCTGTCCGTTTATTGGTAGTGTGATGTTGTAAGCTCAGTACAGTAAGCTGTACTCAGCACTGGTGAGGCCGCAGCTCGAGTGGTGTGTTCAGTTTTGGGCACCAAAGTATCGGAGAGACATTGAGGTGCTGGAGCATGTCCAGAGAAGGGCAACGGAGCTGGTGAGGGCTCTGGAGAACAAGTCTTATGAGGAGCGGCTGAGGGAGTTGGGATTGTTCCGCCTGGAGAAGAGAAGGTTGAGGGGAGACCTTCTCACTCTCTACAACTCCCTGAAAGGAGGTTATAGCCAGGTGGGGTCAGTCTCTTCTCCCAAGGAACAAGCGACAGGACAAGAGGAAATGGCCTCAAGGTGTGCCAGGGGAGGTTTAGGTTGGATATTAGGAAAAACTTCTTTCTTGTTCTCAAGCGTTGGAACAGGCTGCCCAGGGAGGTGGTGGAATCGCCGTCCCTGGAGGTATTTAAAAGCCGGGCAGACGTGGTGCTGAGGGACATGGGTTAGTGGTGGTTTTGGTAGTGTAGGTTATGGTTGGACTCGATGATCTTCCAACCCAAGTGATTCTATGATTCTATAAGCTCTCCTCTTAATCTTTTATTTTAACCTTTTATTTCTCCCATTTTCCAGCTACTTGCCATTATTCTGAACTGACCTAAAAAGTGACTTGAGAAAGCACTGTCACCCACTAATTCTGAACTACACCCGATTTTCAACTTGCTCTGTGGCGTGGGTAGGAGCAGACAATCCAGTCCTAATGCAGCGGTCCCTGCCTGTGTCTTACTAGCAACACGTTTTCCACAGGATCTCTCTGTTGTTTGAAGACACAAGTAATTAAAAAGCAAAGTAACACAAGTAACTAAAAAGCAAAACGAGAGCCACCTCTTGGACAAGGAGCGCAAAACTCTGTGGTGTCCCCCGTTCGTTTGTTGTCTGGGCGAGTTGCTATCAGGTTTTTGAAGTCTGAGGGCTGCTGAGCTAACACCTCTCCATCTCATCTGTTCATCTTTTGATACGTTGGCCTCCAGTCACCTCCTGAGTCGTCGGAGTGATTCATCAGCTTGATTTTTCACTCAGGGAATATGAATTTTGGGTGCTATTTCCAAACTCGGTTCTGTTGTGTGAACGTACGTGAACTCTGTATCTTTCTGTATTTTAAATGCTCACACTTCGGTAGCGTGCCAGTAAATAACTCTGGCACTCTTTGTTGTGGACTTGTTCCATCTGCTCTCTCCCCGCAGCGATAGATTAGTTCTTTAGACTCCTGTCCTATCTGTTACTTCTGTGTAGTTTGCTCTACCTAAACTTTGCAAACAGGGCACTGGATCTGTTCTGTTTTCCTGGCTTTTGGAATTCTCTTCTTAAAACCTTTCACAGCAATGCTTTAGGACCAGTAGGCTTTTACCCTTCTGGGACTATGTACTGACCCTTCTGACTTTTAAAATTAATTTAGCATTTTCAAAGAAAATGAGACCGTTCTGATGCTTTCCAAGGCTAAGAGTTCATTCTAGGATTTATGTGCAAAGCTCAGCACTTTGAAAGCGGAGATCAATTGTGGTAAATTTGAAATAAACTGTAGCCAGTGGCCTATTTTCACGTAGTATACTAAGCTGTGCAGAGGTCAAAACAAACATAGACGGGTGTGACCTTTTGGTCCCACCTAGAAGAATGACTGTAAGGGTGAAAGACCTTTTGATATTTAAGTTTTCTTATTAGTTTTGGTCAATATGTATTGAAGTAGCTTTGACCTAACCTCATGGGAGGCCCCAGATCTGGTTTGTCATCAGTCTGTATTACGCTATCAGACGTTCTTTTGATGTTCCCCTCCTGTGGAAGGTGGATGAACGCGCAGGCGTTTACTTGCATGAGGAATTGTGGAAGTGATAGTCCAGATCCCTCTGCGTATCTACCTTTTGTAGTCAATTCTTGTATGAATTCCTGCTGGGAAAGGCTTGGTTTTGAATCTAGCTTTGGAGGTGTTACAAGTGTAAAACTGAATTATGAAGTAGAAACAATTGGGTCTACCAAAGGGAGATTCTTTCTTAAAGATTTGCTGTTCACTCCTTCCCGGGCTCCCAAATGTAGATATAGCTGATATTTTTTCTTGCAAGGACAGGAGTAGGAATGTCTTGTGAGATTCCTTCGAGCCCCACGATTGTTTTGCTGACCTAATTTGGCTCTGTGTAACAGCAGTCCACTGATGAGGGTGTGCTAGGTCAGTGAAACATTTTAAATTAAGGTATTGAACAGGGATTAAGTCTGGAATGAACTCTGTACGCATTTTAGTTTGCCTCTGCTTTTGCAGCAAGTTATGACAGTCTTACATTAGCTTTTTTGTTGGCTGAGGATTTTTCCATGGTATTCTTTTCAGAAGGACATTTCAGAGTACAATGTTACTGTATTGAAATCTTGGTCTCTTCTGACTCTGGATGGAGACTGTTCTATGCAGCTATTGTTATTTACCATTTGTCTGTATTTTGGTCTGTCTCTGTGTTTCGCATGGATTTTTTTTTTTTAAACTGCCTTTAGATGGACAAGGTAGGAGAATGTGCAGCCGAAATGGGATTTCTGGAGTGCTTTGAAGGCTCGTTATTTAAAAATAAATTGAAGGGCCTACTTCTGAGAGTCTCTCTTCATGTGTAATTCAGTGAGAGTTCAGCCTGAGAAAAGGTTGGACCCTAAGTATTCATAACTTATCACAAAAACAAGAGTAGTGTGAAAGCAATGTGTGAAGCTGTGTTGTTAATTGCTTTCACATTTTAATATGTGTTATTGATTTGCATTATGCAAGAAAAGCTAGGTTATGCTGACCTTACCGGAGGACATTGGGAGAACCTGAAGGCAGAGAACGCCAGCGGCGTGTTTGAGCAGAAAGAATGAAGAAGAAAAAGTCTTGATGTTTCCTGAATGGGGTAGAATCATAGAGACTTTGCTGCTTAGAGAGGAACAAAAACAAACTGAACAACAAATAACCAGCTGTTTCTCTGGGTGATGTAATGGCCTTGATAAATAATGGAAATCCTGAACTGAACTGTATCTTAATTGCAGTTGGTTCCAATGAATCCATATTTCTTAAAAAGAAAAAAAAATAGTATAGCTCGAGGTATTAGGAAAATTCTTGTGCTTTTAGATAGTCATGTTTCAAGAAACGGACACCAAACTTGAAGAAAGGAGGAGACATGCCAAAAGATTTAATAGGCAGATGGAAAATGTTTACAGCGGAAAAATTAGTAGTGGCTTATTTGCTTTCACTGAAAATGGAATCCTTGCTAAATGCCAAAATACTGAATTGGTTTTTGGAAAGCGTGCAAGTAAGTCTTTGGGCATGGTTGTAGGATCCTGCGTTTGTTCACGTTAGGATACTTCAGTTAAATTTTCACTAGTGGTACGAAACTTGCACTGAAAAACATTTGACTGTGAAAACAGTTCTGATTTGTATGTACTGGAACTTTCCCTTCAGCCAAAGGAATAACCAGAGATTTTAAGGAACTTGGATTTGATTATGGCCTTGTGATATTTTTGGAATTCCTAATAAAGTAAACGTGGGAAAGGGCTGAGCTGTGTTAGAAGCACCAGTTACAGGGACAGATTTAATTAATCTTTTGACATGTTGTTTCTAGGTGAAGGAGAATCTGCTATCGTGCAAGATGCTGCTGCATTGCAAGCGGGATGAGCTGCGCAAGCTGTGGATTGAAGGGATTGAGCACAAGCATGTCCTGAATTTGCTGGATGAGATAGAGAACATCAAGCAAGTGCCTCAGAAGCTGGAGCAGTGCATGGCCAGCAAGCACTACCTCAACGCAACAGACATGCTGGTAAGGTGTGGTTACCTCCTGCTGGGCCAGTGGCCACCAGAAACACACTGCTCAGCTCTCTGATCATCTGCAGGCAGATCTGCTGGCTGTGGTAGCATTTGCTTTCTTTCCTGCATAGTTCCTTCTTTTGTGACTTGCTGCTTTCTTATATTGGAATTTCCATTTGGGTTTGTTTTGATCCTTCCTGACTGGACTTACGGTCGCAGTCTCCCATGGTATTCCATTTGAATATTTTATATGTTTTTTTCTTTTTTCTTTTCATTGTCTGACTTTATGCAGCTTTCCCTCCCATATTTGCCCAGAGAGGTTGTTGAGGCCCCATCCCTGGAGATGTTTAAGGCCAGGCTGGATGTGGCCTTGGGCAACCTGGTCTAGTGGGAGGTGTCCCTGCCTATGGCAGGGGGGTTGGAACTCAGTGATCTGCAAGGTCCCTTCCAACTAAACCATTCTATGATTAGCTCTAGTCTTTCAGAGCTGTCTTTCCTGTGTGCTTGTCCTGATCCTGGCGCTTCCTATAACCATCTAGTTCTTTGCCCATTTCATCTGCGCGTAGGATTTCCTTCTGCTTTTGCAACCTGGTACTTTCTTTTAAAATTAATTTCCCCGACACCTACCTGTATCATCTTCTTGCTTTATAGGTTACCAATTATTTCAAAGCCATTTTTGTTCTGGAAGAACTATTCTGTTTCCTGTTTCATCTTCCACAATGCACTCACAACTTCGGTCATTATTCAGAGGGCAGACTGTCTTTCGCCGTTTAGGTGTGTTTTCCTCTTGTTGTCTTCCTCTAGATCTTTTACCAGGACTCTTGATCCTTTCTACTTATTTCAAGCTCTCTTTTCATCTTTTTACTTCCCTCCCTTCAAGTGTTTTCCTCTTCAGGTCCCTCTCTTCCTCTTCAGTTCCATTTTATAAGCATATCTTTCAATTCCAGTCTTGTGGTAGATGTAGAACTTTCATGACCTTCTGTAATAACTATCTTTTTTTTTTCCTTTTTTTTCTTTTGTTTTGTTTCTCAGTATAACAAACACACTTCCTTACCAGGCTCTAGTCTTTTATTTCCTGAAACTGTCTTCTATTATTTCTATGATTTCTAATAATAGAAATAACAGAAACTTTATAAGGAAGGTGATCCTTCCCCTCTACTCAGTCCTGACGTATGAAGTGCTGAGTCCAGTTTTGGGCTCTCCAGTACAAGAGAGACATGGAGTTACTGGATTGACTCCAGTGAAGGGTCACAAAGAGGATTAGGGGACGGGAGCATCTCGTGTATGAGGAGAAGCTGAGAGCACTGGGACTGTTCCACTCGGAGAAGAGAAACCTCGGGGAGCTCTTATCTTTGTGTGTTTGTTTGGTTTGTTTTTAAATTAAAAAAAAAAAAAAAATCAGAAGGAAGTTCCAGAAAAGTAATTAATTTCCTATCTGGAATATAAGATGATAAGAAGAAAAAGAAGAATACTTAGGATTTATCGTATAATATGCTTTAGAAATGGTTTGCAGTATATGTATTTGTGATATAGGCTTGCAGTATATTGTGTGTGCAAGGTTTTTTCTGTGTACACTGATAGACGTACACGCGTACGTGTGGGTGTGGGTAGGGTTGCCCAAGTTTGAGATAGAGCCAGTATTGGACCTCACTGAAGTATGAACTTCTGTAGTCTACCATGCCGGTTTTGTGTGTAGGTTTTTGTGGTTTTTTTTCCCCCCCCAGAATAAGACTATATTTTCTAAGAAATCAAGTGATAATGATATAAAAAGCAGCTGTTAGATGTCATTTTTCCGATCAATGAACGCAGAGAAACCTCAAGTGAAAATTGAACACGCTCTTTCAGCCGTTCACTGATGCTTGCAGTTCCCATTCGAAGAGGAGTGTACCTGGAGTAAAGAAATAGTATCCTGCCTGCATTCGGAGCTTTTTCATAGACAAAAATCACCGTAGGCTCCTTGGCTTTTGCCATCTTCCGTTAACACCGCCTCTGCAAGACTGTGATGTTGTAATCACTCACTGGCTGCGGGATAATTCCTTTCTCCTTTTACATGATGTGAATATTATGTAAAATAATTACTAAACTGTCAGTGGTGCGGTGTGTATATAGATCTCTCTGTCCTTTTGTTTCATTCCTCAAGGTAAACAGATGCTCGTGGCTTTATATAAAGCCCAAAGTGATCTGACAAGGAGCTTGTATCCCTCACATTGAAATTGGAGCTCTGATTAATATTGTTGCCTGTAGCCTTGTGATATGTACAGTTGAAATTAGACCTTTGCAGTCGTCGTGTTAGGTTGATGCAAGCGCTCTAATGGCATAATTTCTGGTTGCTGCATCGCGTTTCTGCAGTCTGTTCTTTGTATTCTGCTCACATTAATTGAAGTAATTTTGCCACTGAAGCGTGTTTCAAACCTCTGCATTTAAATTGAAATTTTAATTCCCTTATTGTTTGGAAAAGACTGCTGAAGATGGCTTGTTACAGGTTTCATTATCACTCAAAACTCTCCAGCTGCTGGTTCTAATGTGCAATGACTGAGTAATGGTGGGAAGAGTTGTTAATAAAAGAATGGCAGCTTTTCCCAGTCGTGTGAACACAATGCAGAGGTATTTTGTGACAGCTTACATTTGTATGAAGTTAAAAATTTTAAGTGGCAGCTTTTTTTGTTTCTGATTCTGTATCCATCTAGAGTAGCGCGGATGAGCAGAGCTGGTAGGATCAGGTTTGCTGTTCTGTAATTACACCTCACATGGCTTGTGTTACGATCGGAGAATCCCAGGTTGGAAGGGAACTCAGGGATCATCTGGTCCAACCTTTCTTGGCAAAAGCACGGTCTGGACAAGCCGGCCCAGCATCCTGTCCAGCTGAACCTTGAAAGTGTCCAATGCTGGGGAATCCACTACTTCCCTAAGGAGATTATTCCAAAGGCTGAGTGTTCTCAGTGTGAAAATTATTTTCTCTTGTGTCCAGTCGGATTCTGTACCCATCACCCCTTGTCTTTTCTGCCTGACTCCTTGTAAAAAGGGAGTCTATCTTCTTTGTAGCCACCCTTTAAATCCTGGAGCTGGAATGAATTGTGAAGCTTTGGAGAAATCATGAGGGTCCGGAACAGATAGAACTCCTGTTGGAGATCAAATACATTTCAGTTGTTTTCAGTTTCTGTATATGCTTTTTTAAAAGCATGAGTTTGTACGTTTTTACTGTAAAGGATCTGTTTTTTCACACACTAAATTGCTGTATGTTCACTTTTATGTGGCAATTGAGGGTATGTGCACGCGTACGTGTGTATTTTCTGTTTAACATAAAACATAAAAAGGAGGCTGAGGGGAGACCACCTCCCTCTCTAAAACTACCTGAAAGGAGGGTTTAGAGAGGTGGGGATCAGGCTCTTCCCCCAGTTACAAGGCCAAGAGGAAATGGCCTCAAGTTGCACCAGGGGAGGTTTAGATTGGATATTAGGAAAAATTCCTTTATCAAAAGGGTTCTCAAGCATTGGAACAGGCTGCCCAGGGAAGCGGTGGAGTCGCCATCCCTGGAGGCATTTAAAAGCTGGGCAGACGTGGTGCTGAGGGACATGGGTTAGTGGTGGCTTTGGCAATGTTAGGTCTGTGGTTGATGATCTTTTCCAACGTGAATGATTCAGTGATTTTGTGATCTGGTGCTGAGAGGGGAATTCCAGCAGAAGGAGCTTCCTAAGAAAAGATAGTGGGCAGCCTCCGAAAGGGAGAGCAGAGGCAAGTTGGAGCTGGAGGCACAGAGAGCGCTCGGCATGGAAGTACAATCTCGATTGCTGGAAGGCAGGAATCCGAGTTCTCCTGGAAGAGATGTTTTAGATGGGCTACACAACACTGTGTAGCCGAGTTGAAACTGGAAGCAGAAGGCATGCAGCAGGATGGGGCAGCAGTGGGCCAGAACAGGAGGATTCTTGCTTGGAGGAAGCAGTTGCGTGTCTACTCTCCCCTGGCACTGGGCTGCTTATCGAAGGGCAGTGCGCTCTGCCTGGCAGTTACTTAATTAACTCCAGTATTGTAGAGGTCCGTGGTGGTGTTCTAATTGTCCTGGCTCTGATGTTGACCCATGAGGTACCCATAGGGAGAAATTAATATTTTTCCGTTTGTTTAAATAATCTAAGAGATGAAATGCTGAAAACAGTAGAAGGAAGAAATGTTGTTGAATCAAGTAATTAAAGGTCATATCATAATATGATTAAATGAAAATTGCTTAGGCTACTTTCTTTGCATTCCTTGGCTTTTTATGTGTCTGGCTTTGCAATTTTAATGAACTAATACCACTTTGTCAAAGTATATATAGAGTTCTTAAAAAAATCCTTTAATTCCAATAGACCATGAAACACTTACTCTGAATGTGATTTATTAGGGCGGGAGTAGAGTTCCTTTGGGATGGGCTTTTGTCAGGTAACCAAACACTGTTAAACTGCAGAAGTGTGTGCATAGGATAGGAGTGAGGATAACTGCTGTTTCCAGTTGAAATTCCTTTTATTGGGAGGACAACAAGAAGGAGGAATGAAGGTAGGAAGAAGGAAGTATGGAGCCCTCAGTCTTCACCTGAGTTTAACTTCGTGCTTGTGTTACAGAGCTGGGAACTGATGCGTATACGTGTTTTACTCGTGAGCACATCCTTTTCCTTTAGCCTCCATGTCTTTGTCCCAGGAAATACAAAGCTGAAGTGACAGTAATTTGTTTCTCAAGAAGTAGGCCAAGGAACGCTGCAACACCTACTTTTCTTTCTTTTTCAACGTGAAGGACTTCTATTTCAGTTTCCTTGTGTCAGGGAGAGAATAATATATGCTTCCTGCTCTGCTTTCTGAATTGAGTAATAGCATCGGGCTTTTCTCAGAGCTGACCACTTCCTGACTGCAAATTTGCATTGTTGCCCGTTGATTCAGTTTCCAGAGGGGAGCTGGTGGCTGTTATTGTCGCTGCGTTCAATTAAATATACGTGGCGCAGCACCCAGCTGTACAGGAGAGGAGATTGCTTTGCAGGTAAATTAGGTCATTTTCAATTGTGCTGATGCAGCGTAGTTAAAGCATACCCAGTTCACCACCGGCGTCCTTATGGTGCGTTAAATGTATTTTCGCTCAGCTCCATAGACTGTAAGATCTGTATTGGCTTAATTTTTGTGAAGAGCATTACTTTGTTGTGAAATCCTTTGTGTTGGGAACACACCGGTCTAAAACTCGAGATGCTGACCCCCTTCATTGTCTGCATGCCAAAGCATTTTACAAAAAAGTGGTTTGGTTATGTGTTCGGTTTTTGTATTTTATTATTTTTTTTTTAAACTGCAGGGCTTTACAACACAACGGGGCTACTTAGCGGGTGAGGACATGGTCAGAAGTTGAAGTTAGTAAGTGGAAACACTGCGCAAAAATGGTCGTAAAGCTACTGAGGCAGTTGAAGAGAGGTGGCGTAGGAAAAGGAAACAGAGAGACAAACTATAGATAAGATGTTTTGGAGAACAGTGTATGAGGATAAAGGACCTAGCTTGCTGTGGGAAGTGGGAATCAAACAAGGAGCTAAAAATCTTGAGGTGTTTCCTCAGGAGTGAAGAGAGGACATTGCTCTCTGTGTGTGTACATATACACAGATTTGGTGGCTTCTTGCTCGTCTCATAACGAACGTGTCCTACTCAGTAACGGTGTCCCCTCCCTTTCTGTGCACTCTGTGTAAATCCTCTACAAAGGCACTTGGAACCATTAGTATCTTCCTAGAAAACATTGGATGTTCGTCGCCCTGGGCTTGGCTTTTGAGGAGAGTTTTCGTTTTTGTTACTTGAATGGAGCTGCTACCCGTGGCTTTCCTCGGTGTAGCAGAAGGAGAGGTTTTCAGTTAAAAGTGCTGCGTAGTCAGCAGACTTCTTAGACTCTTAAGGAGTCTGGAGTAATGAAATAAATAATAAAAAATAAATCGCAACGCAGTTCTCGCTGTGCATTTTATTTACTGTCTGCCTTTCAGCCGGAACAATGAAAATCAATAAAAACAGTCTTTCATTTTGTTTCTGCATTTCTTATTGCAGAGCTGGGATTCAGGTACTGCCGTGGAACAGTTTTGTATTTGGGAATTAATGCCGTAACTTTTGTTACTTTTGGATTCTATAGCAACGCTTTTATTACAAAATTGAAATTTTGGCCCTGCTTGAAAACTCTCTTTCTTCTGAATTACAAAAAAAGTAATAGTTTCCCAATACTTCTTGCCTTGAGGTCTTTCCCCAGCTGACATTGTGTCTTGTCGTTGTTGACCTTTTGGATTAGAAAGAGGCCTTTTAGGAAACAGAATCGTGAAGCTGACGTCTCAAGGGTTGTAGCTCATTTCAGATTATCTACGGAGGTGTATAAGCGTTTCTGCTTAAAGGAACTGTTTTGTATTAATATTTAATGATAGTCAAACCTCGTGGTTTCTGTTCGTGGCATGGCTGAGGTGCGGATGACAAAGAAGGCAGCTTTGTTTTTGTGAAGTTGATGTATGTTCTAGTGATTCACGCGTAAGCATGGAAATCATGAGCTTTCTTCTGTCTGCTGCTCGTTCATTTCAAATACCTTTACTCGGATGCTAGGACTTCTTATTTGCCTTCAAGGAGCATTGTAACTCTTAAGTAATTAAGTCTGATAAAATACTTCTAACTTCCTTATACGAGAAGCATTGGTGCTATGTTTTGTTAAAACAATTTTCACCTCTTTTCTGTATATTTCTCTTTTTTCTTTTTTTCCTTTTAAAATTCTGTTTTCTGATCTCCGATTTTCTTCTGAATGTTTTTTTCTTTTTTTAAATAAACTTGCTAGACTAGTTCTAAAGACATTAGAACGTGGAGACTTTCTTTCCCTTTGAAACATCTTCTAATTTTTTTCCCTCAGTATACTTATCAATAACTTTATCTCCTTCTTTTTATCCTCTTAATTTCCATTATCTGAGGCAGTCTATTGCATTAAACTGTTAGTGCCTAATACTGCTTCATTTGCATTGACACGTGCTTGACCTCGGCCCCTCCGCTCTTAGTTAATGCACCAACAAGCATTGATATCTCTCTAGAGTATTATCGTGTGGCTGTTAGCTCTACTAATAACAACCATTCATTTAAGCTGATGAAAGTTTATTAAATAAGAAAACACGCTGTAATGAAGGTGGAGTAGAGGTGTCTGGTGTCTTTTCATGGTGAACGTGAGCCGCGGCGACACGACGAGACGCTGTCCTCAACGAAAGGCAGAGGCATCTGTAACGTTACGGTGTGTGCCTTTGGGAATGGGCGTTTCTGAACGTTAAATTTAATCCTTCCCGATGATCGTGGAGATGCAGCGATGAGATGTTCTTTGCTTAAGGCAACTGCTGCTTCCATTGCGTGCATCTTTTCCTGGGAGTGCTCTCCGAACAGCTGGAGAGTTTTCTGGCTGAGTTTACATTTGCTTCCTTTTTAACTTATGAACCTAGTCGTATGTGTGCCCAGGTGGCCAAGAAGGCCAATGGCATCTTGGCCTGGATCAGGAATAGCGTGGCCAGCAGGAGCAGGGAAGTGATTGTGCCCCTGTGCTCAGCACTGGTGAGGCCGCAGCTCGAGTGCTGTGTTCAGTTTTGGGCACCGCAGTATCGGAGAGACATTGAGGTGCTGGAGCGTGTCCAGAGAAGGGCAACGGAGCTGGTGAGGGGTCTGGAGAACAAGTCTTATGAGGAGCGGCTGAGGGAGTTGGGATTGTTTAGCCTGGAGAAGAGAAGGTTGAGGGGAGACCTTCTCACTCTCTACAACTCCCTGAAAGGAGGTTATAGCCAGGTGGGGTCAGTCTCTTCTCCCAAGGAACAAGCGACAGGACAAGAGGAAATGGCCTCAAGTTGTGCCAGGGGAGGTTTAGGTTGGATATTAGGAAAAACTTCTTTCCCCAAAGGGTTCTCAAGCATTGGAAGAGGCTGCCCAGGGAGGTGGTGGAATGGCCGTCCCTGGAGGTATTTCAAAGCCGGGCAGACGTGGTGCTGAGGGACATGGGTTAGGGGTGGTTTTGGCATAGGTTTATGGTTGGACTCAATGATCTTGAAGGTCTCTTCCAACTCAAGTGATTCTATGACGTGCCTCCAGGTTAATGTTTCTTTTGCTGTTGGTATTTTTTAATATTAAGGTATGATGCGGCCTTTATTCTGTGAGACACACTTTTATCAGTTCGCCTTTGAATACAACTGGTGTTTTTCCAGTAATCGCTGGTCTTTCCATAAGTTGTTTTTTAAACTCTGGATTGTACAGACATAATTCTATCTGTAGTAAAATATTGGAACAAACGCCAAGAGAAATTGTTGAAGGTACATCGGGTTACGGGACAGAATAAACATTATCTAGACAAATCTGATTGTATTTTTAAAAATGCAACTTAAAAGCTAATGAATAGTGGGTGAGAAGGTGCAATAAATTTAGTAAAGCGTTTGAAACGTTTGTGGTGAATTTAACCTGGAAGTTTTCCACTGTGGGGAGCTGATTTATGTCTCTAAAGTTGGTGTAATGCTACCAAGTAACCTCCAAAATGGTGTGAGAGATGAACCATTGCCATGTAGACCTAGAGGAAGACTTAGGCTGAGCAGCTCATAAAGGAAGATGCATGGACAGTGGGCTTGTTTAAAGGAGCCAATGGTTGTCTTGTGCTACAGGTTAATATTCCATTTTGTGAATTTATGAATTCTGTAATTAATAAAAGTGTTGGTAAATTAATAGGTGAGGAGCTAATTGAAAGGAGTTAAAGCTTCCTTTCGCAACAGAGATACGGGACACAGGGAGCGTAAGAAATTTTAAACGTCATCTTGAAGAGAGCAAGAGGATCAATTTGGGGAAGTGCAGGTTTACGTTGAAAGGAAAATCCCAATGTTTTATTTTAATGCATTAGGACCTCCTTGTTCTGTACATCGTTCATAGAGAGCAGGCTTTTGGGACAGAGATGGGCCTGAAAAAACACACTCTTCTTAATGGCACTTAAGACTAAATGAGGATGCATTAAGTCAAGAGAGGGGAAAAAAAAATATGGAAATGAAAAGTGGAAGAAGGAAAAGCCTTTTTTATTATTTTTGCTGCCTTTATGATACCTACAACTGTCTTACGAGTTGTGGCAGTGCTCCAGTGAGCTATAACATAGATGTTGGACCACAGGTTGGACCAAAGGTGGTCTTTGGCCAGTACTGCGTCTGACGCAGAGCATGTTCGGGAGAGAGAGTGAGGATGGTGCAAGCAGTAGCAATCCTTTCCCAAAAACACTCTGAGCTTCCAGCACCTGGCAATACGCAGCTTTTGATGGAAAAGCTGGTGTCTTTTGCGTTGAGTAGCATTCCATAGATGTTTCTTTCTTGAATTTGTCCCTGTCGCTTTTTGCACCAGTTTAAACTTTTGGCTTCAACGCTGTCCTTCGGTAGTGAGTTCCAAGCTGAGCTGTCGGACCCGCTTGTAGATGGTGCCGAACCTGTGATTTGGTAATTTCATCTGATTGCCTGGGGACTACTGAGGATCTGAGGCACACAACTATTGCAGGTACTGGGGCAATACATGTCTCATCTCCATCGAGTTGTCACTCTGATGGAAGAAGTCTCGGGCAATTCTGTGATGCCGATAGACTTTCCCATTTCAGGGAAGTCGTTTGACCGTACTCTTGTTGAAATTGCTTGTGGTTTGTGTTAAAGTCCAAGTGAGCAGTTGGATAATCCTTTTTTTTTTTTGTTTTTGTGGTTTTTAGCCACTCTGTTGCTTGAGCACTGCTTTTGGTTTCAGCACTTTATTACTAGAAAGACATTGATGAATTACAGCGAGTGGAAGGGGAAGTAGAAGGATTGATGGGTGACAGGACTAAGGCAAATTCGAAAGAATTAAATTTATGTAGCTGGCGTAAAGGACAGCAAGAACATAATTTTATAAATATTTTAAAGTTTGTAGAGGAAAACAGTAAGTTAGGCTGGGTCATTGCTGTTTAAACACTTAAGAAAAATAAAGGACATTTGCACCTTGTGTTAATGGGTTTATAACGGGTTTGTTTGATGTTTTCATAAAGTAGGAGCAGTGGCCTTATTGGCAAGAGATAGAAAAATAACTTTTCCAAAATATAGCATAATTAAGGCAGTACTATAGTGGTAGGGAAATGGCTGTGTCATCTAATAGACCTCCTTTGTACTTGTAACTGATAATGTAGAAATTTCTCTTAGCGGGGNAATTGTAGAACTTTTTCTATGGGGGGGGGGGAGGGAAGGTAAAACTAGATTGGATGACTGATTTAAAAAGTAAAATTGTGGAGTTTGGCTTGTTGGAATTTGATTCTCTGGAAAACACTCTTCGGCTCTGTTAAAGCATTAAAAAAAGAATTGTGTTACTCCTTAGCCTTCATATATACTTTCTTACTGTTGGGCACCGTGCCGTATCGCACTTGTTTGTTGCCTCCTTTTGTAGAAGTGGCTGCGTTTGGGTAATGTTGATGACTGTACTGGTGGGATTCTTAATGTAAGGTGCTGTGTTTAAGAGAAAACAACCCCCCACAAACAAAAAGTGACCCTTTAACCCTGTTCCTGTACATATATTTTCCCTGTCCTTCTGCCATCAATAAGCTTACACTGACTGCTTATCTCAGGATGGGCTGTTTTCTTGCAACCTGAGCGCTTTTCTGTGTGTGTGTGTAGCTCAGAATCTTTCAAATTAATCTTTCAAACTTCTCTCCCTTTCTGCTTCAGTCATCTGCATCAGTCTCCCCCATTCTGCATCACTTGGTCAGCAAATCCTTTCTCTTGAGAAGGGGAGCGACCTCAGCTATTCCCAAAACATTGTAAAGAAATCATCTTCATTAGTCCTCAGTCCTTTTATAGCTCTTTGTCTGCTTTTAGCGTGTTAATTCTTACAAGATTTTTTTAAAGGTGAACAAAATTGGTAGCAATTTCTTCCATCATCTTAATATCCAGTGTTAATCAACACTCGGTACTGTTCATCATCAATGTTTTACAGCTTCTCATTAACCCTCACATCCTGTGTATCTTTTCTCCTTTTCCTGTTTTTAAGGAGAAGGAGGCAGTGACAGTCAGGAGTAACTATTTCTGATCCGTGTGCTTTTCATATTTTCTGTGCTTTTTAGCTAACAACTCCTTGTTTTGGCACCACCTGGGTGTCAACTGTACGTTCCGGGTCATCTTGGCTAGCTCACGCTCACTGGTTTGTCTTGCTATGGATTCACACTACGCTCTACACGGGTCAATGGCAGTTTGGTAGCAGACAATTCCCAGTTTTTGGATTGCAGCTTAGGTGCAAGTTTTCCGTGTGTCCCGTTATTTGGATGTCCCACCGTCAAAGGGAGTAACTTTTCAGCTTCATCTTGATTCAACTTGCATCCAAAATAGTGAACAAATTTACAGATGAAATATAGGCATACTTGATAAGACGTCAAGCTTCTAATTAAAAAATATAAATGCAGTTTAAAAGCAGGCTTAATCAATTACTCATTATGTGTTTCCAGCAGTGGAGGTTCCCAGTACTTAGTAGTCTTCTGCTTTCTGGATGTTAGCCCCTTCCACAAGGATGATGAAGGGACTGGGACTTGTGTCCTGTGAGGAAAGGCTGGGAGAGCTGGGACTGCTCAGCCTGGAGAAGAAAAGGCTCAAGAGGGATCTTAGCAGGGATCTTAGTGATAGGACGAAGGATCATGGTTTTAAACTGGAAGAGGGTAGGTTTAGGTTAGACATGAGGAAGAAATTCTTTCCTGTGAGGGTGGTGAGCCCCTGGCCCAGGTTGCCCAGAGAAGCTGTGGCTGCCCCATCCCTGGAGGTTCAAGGCCAGGTTGGACGGGGCTTGGAGCACCCTGGTCTAGTGGGAGGTGTCCCTGCCCAGGGCAGGGGTTGGAACTAGATGATCTTTAAGGTCCCTTCCAACCTCTAACCATTCTATGAAGGTGTATAAATAATTGGAAAAAGGGTACGGAGAAGACGGAGCCAGGCTCTGTTCAGTGGTGCCCAGTGATGGGACCAGAGGCAACGGGCCCAAACTGAAACACGGGAGGTTCCCTCTGAACATCAGGAATTGATTTTTGACTGTGAGGGTGAGGGAGCACCAGCACAGGTTGCCCAGGGAGGACTGGGGCATCTCCATCCTTGGAGATACTCAAAAGCCATCTGGATGTGGCCCTGGTCTGTGGGTGGCCCTACCTGAGCAGGAAGGTTGGACCCGATGACCTCAGGAGGTCCCTTCCAACTTCAGCCATTTTGTGTGATTCTGTGATCTTTGAATGGCATCAAACAATGAGAACCACCTGAAATCCTTAAGTGATAACTAAAATTCAGGTTTTCAAAGAAGTCGGCATGGCTAAACACACTTCAAGTTTTTGGATGTGGGCAACTGGCTGTGGGTGGCCCTGCCTGAGCAGGGAGGTTGGACCCGATGTCCCTGCAGCCTCAACCGTTCTGTGATACTGTGATGTTCTCCGTCAGCCAAGGAAAAAACGAGAATTTTGCAGGCAAAATAGCCTCGACTTTGGCAACTTTTGCTTAATTTATTGCTCGTTAACACAAACTTCTGATCAGTGATTTGAGTTTTGAGGTGGGAAAAAAAAGAGAACACAATCAAAAATCACTTAAGTAAACATGTTTTCTCTCTTCTTCAGGTGCAATTGAAGTCCAACACCTTTACTCCCCTCCCTTTTCTCAACTTATTTTTTCCATGGCTTATGCTCAATCTGTCGCAGTTCCTCTGATGAGACCATGGATGGCACAGATCGTCAGTGTCATCTGTAAGGGCTTCTTCCTGCTGCTCTTCCTGGTATCCCCTGCAGCACTTTGGTTCTTCAGGTTTTCCTCTGCTACAGTTCTCTACCCACTGCAGTCCCTTTGAGGGTGTCCCAGCTCCACCTTGGGTCACCCCCATGCCACAGTCCCTCACAGTGATCCCCTTCCAAGAGCGTGTCTCCAGTCACTCGCAGTTGCTGGTTTCTTTAAATATGTTGGAACAAGAGCGCCACATGCCACCCCAAACCAAACCAACCCGTTGGAAAACTCCTTACTGGGTGTAATTCAGCATCCCTTAGATACATTTGTGGTGTTAGAAGGTTGGAGGATCAGTTCTCTAATGCATCATCCGCTCTTAAATTTATGATGTGTTTAATTTTTTGAATGCAGACCCATCACTTCCATGTTTTCCCCCTTTTTGCCTGGCGCACGTTCCCAATAGCTGGAGCGCGAGCAGACTTTTCAGGTTAGATCCGTATCTCGCGCGAGTCAGGTGCACGTTGAATCCCATGAACTGCTTGTTTGGATCTGGCTTCGTGTATTTAAGGCATTTCTTAGTCATTTTCCTTTCATGTACCTTTTGAAAGTGAGTTCCTTGTAAAAGCAGGAGATCAATTCTCCTTTTAAATGTCAGCATTGTCTTTATTCATCCAGTGAGGCAGCTGCAACCTTCTAGGTTGCTGCAATTTATTTGCTGTTTTATTCAGGGGGTCGGCTTTTTTCCTTTTGTCGTACTGCTTTGTGTATGACTTGACGGTTTCTTTCCTTTTTTTCTTCATATTGTGACCTACCACATTGTTTTCCTTTAACCTTTGTCAGTTGTTTGTTCGTGTTTTCATATCTGTTGTCTGAACTCAGAATAGGCTGGTATCCCAGACGGAAAGCGTTTGGTTTTCTAGTTCGAACAACCATTATTCTGTTGGTTTTTTTTTCCTTGAAGAAGTGCCTAGTTGAGGGCTTTCATTTTATTTCTGCTCATAGATTTCCAGCACTGTGGAGGTCTAGAATTAAAAGAAAAAATTGCCGTCTCTTTACATCTATTTTACAGTGCTTTTTGGAAAATTAAAATACTGTTGAAAAACTTTTTAAGGGAAATATGTAGGTTTAACTGCAAGCAGATTGGAAAACTTTGGCCCAAGTCAGGAAAGAAGAATTTTAACAAATATCTTGCTGGTACTTAGGTTCTAGTTTGTTGTAAAACGCTAAATTAAAACCTTCCAAATTGGATGTTGCGATAGGCAAATGTTTAGCTACGTTTTCTTTTTAAGGCAATTAAGCCCTACTATAAACTGACTGTGACCTTTAAACAAGCTGCATAGTGGTTCTGATGCCAGGGTTATTTTCTATAAACTTGTAATTTTTAGCTCATACAAAGCAGAGGTCTTTTTCAGGCTTATTTTATTGATGCTTTTTCCTAAAGGCTCACTACTTATTATTGTACTTATTACCTACAATAATAAGTAGGTATAGGTAAGTAGATTTTAACATTAGAGATAACTACCACATTATCTAAGTCAAATTCTGTTGTAATCTAGACCAATATTTTAATTTTTATTTAACTAAATACAGTTGTTTTGTATTTATTTCGGTGTGGCTTTCAATGGCAGAGACAAACTTCTTTCATATTTAAAAAAAAGAAAAAAAACAAAGAAGAAAGAATAAAAAAAGATGGTGGCAGGGATTACCTGGCATTTCTTTTGGTACTATTTGCTCATGGTAAATCAGCTTTTTAAAGAAGAATAACACCATGTTTGTCTGTTAATTCACTTTCCAGCTGTTTTCTCTTGCTGCAGCTCTTCTCTGCACCCCAACCCCTGCCAAAAGAAAAATGTCTCTTGCCTGTAATTATCTTTGGCTCCAGGTGCTCAAACAAGTATTGCCATTATCTACCCCCAACCTCCCATCCTCGGGGAAAAAAAAGTAATAAAATCACTTATTTCCATTTAGCGAAGACGGGCAGGTGTAAGAAAGAGACTTGAAGGACTCTCAGGTGTTTTTTCTGGACCCTTGAACCACTCGTAGTTGCCTTCTCTACATCTAATTTTCAGGTTCTCTGAGAAGTGCTGCTATTCCATTACCAGTCTAACCAGAGTCTTGCCGTGATAACTCTTCCCCTCAGCATACAATTCTACATCTATTAGTCCCTTTGTCAGTGTGAATAGCACACAGTAGGTAATAGGAGTATTAAAAACTAGGAAACTACTTGGGAAATCTTGTCTAAGCTGAGGGGAGAAAAGAAAGAGGAGAAAATCTAATTAAATGTGATACTGTTTCATGTTTTATAGCATCTTTAATCTACATGATCCAACACATCTTCCATGGCCAGGAGAAGGAACAAAAAGCAGGGCCGGTGTATTAATTGCACCCTCAGTTCATTGTACGTGCAGGGCAGCAATGACAGGGAAAACAAGGTTTGGTTCCCTGGCTCGCTTTTTGGATAACACAGTATTGTGCGGAATCACACTGTGTCCTGTTATTTGAATGTCCCACTCCTGTATTTCTGGAACGTGTCCAGAGAAGGACAATGGAGCTGGTGAGGGGTCTGGAGCACAAGTCTCCTCCTGAGGAGCAGCTGAGGGGCCTGGCGATAGAACAAGAGGAAATGGCCTCAAGTTGTGCCAGGGAAGGTTTAGGTTGGAGATTAGGAAAACCTTCTTTCCCGAAAGGGTTCTCAAGCATTGGAAGAGGCTGCCCAGGGAGGTGGTGGAATCGCCATCCCTGGAGGTATTTAAAAGATGGGTAGACGTGGTGCTGAGGGACACGGTTTAGGGGTGGTTTTGGCACAGGTTGATGGTTGGACTCAATGATCTTGAAGGTCTCTTCCAACCCAACTGATTCTATAAACCTCCCCTGGTGCAACTTGAGGCTGTTTCCTCTCATCCTATCACTCCTAACTTTGGAGAAGAGATTGACCCCACCTGGCTATAACCTCCTTTCAGGGAGTTGTAGAGAGTGAGAAGGTCTCCCCTCAACCTTCTCTTCTCCAGGCTAAACAATTCCAACTCCCTCAGCTGCTCCTCATAAGACTTGTTCTCCAGACCCCTCACCAGCTCCGTTGCCCTTCTCTGGACACGCTCCAGCACCTCAATGTCTCTCTGATACTGCGGTGCCCAAAACTGAACCCAACACTCGAGCTGCGGCCTCACCAGTGCTGAGATTTGATTGGAGATTATTTCTCCAATTATTGGAAAAATTCCTTCATGGAAAGGGTTGTCAAGCATTGAAACAGACTTCCCAGGGCAGTGGTGGTGTCACCATCCCTGGAGGTGTTTAAAAGCTGGGCAGACGTGGTGCTGAGGGACATGGGTTAGTGGTGGCTTTGGCAGTGTTAGGTTGATGGTTGGACTCGATGATCTTAAAGGTCTCTTCCAACCTGAGTGATTCCATGATTCTATTTGCAGGATCGTGGCCAGCAGATCAAGGTAAGTGCTTATGCAGTTGGGAGGCTGCATCTGGGGTACCACATCCAGTTTTGGGGGCCCCTCTGCAAGAAAGGTACATACTTTGTCTTGTATGGGGAAGGAAACACACGGGAGGGAGTCCAGTGGAGAGCCCCCAGGGTGGCTGGGGTGGGTGGGTGGTTAGAAGCAAACAAGGTGTAACCAGGTGCTGCAGTAATTGGGTTTGCTCAGCCTGCAGAAAGGAGTGGGTTTTTTGCTGTCTGTGACCATCTAAGAGAGTTAGAGGAAAATGGAGTCAGGCTCCTCTCAGAAGTGCACAAACGAGAGGCCACCATCACCGATTTCTGTGGAAGAAACTGGCCGGACGTACTCCATGAGAGGGGTTAAGCACCAGGAGCTCTCAGAGAGCGGAGAGACCGCAGATCTCCATGCTTGCAGATTTTAATGAATTAGATGAGCAGCCTGATGCGATGTTGAAGTTCACCCTCCTTTGAGCAGGGGATAGGACTGGAAACCTCTGGAGCTCCCTTCCAAGCCAGGTCAGTAGATTATTCTAGCAATGCTGTGGATGCTGATTCCCACCTTCCTTGACTTGCTGTACAGAAAATGTTGGAGTCTGCGCTTGCTGCTGTCGCACGGCAGTGTTTTCTCAGGGACCACACCGTGCTTTTGAGCTACGACAATTATTCCTCATCCTAGTCCATGAGGGATTGTGCAGTCGTGTGTTTGAGGTCGCTCTTTGGTGGGTGTGGATAGCCTTTGGCCTCGCCGCTGTCCTTCATGGCAGATGCCAGTTAAGGTGGCTCAAATGCCTTTTAATTTTGACGTACAACAAGCTCTGTGAAGCAGAGATGAATGTGGTAGAAGACGGCAACCAGAGAAGCTGGGTCGTTGTAGCAGTGGACAAAGAGGAGGATTTATCCTGCTCCTCTAAATGTAGAGTTGTTTCATTGCCCAGCGCCGCTTCTTTTGAAGTGAACGTTCAAAACGTTGCTGGTGAACTGGAAAAAAAGAAAAAAAATCCCAAACTTGCCATTAATGTACTGAAGATACAAAACCCGATGCGGAAATGTTGTATCCTGTAAAGTTTTTCTGGTCTTAATCGTTCAAAGTAATAAAATTAAAATCCTAATAAGTGATGCAAATAATTAGGTGTGAAGGGCTTCTGTCTCTCTGAGGACTCCAGGTAACTGTGTAATAAATGAGTGGAAAAATCACAGGTACAATTTAAATATAAGATCCCCCCTTTTTTTTTTTTTTTTTAAGATTTAGTATTCAAGAGGGAGGGAGACATTTGCCTTTTAAAATGTGAAAAGTTTTTCACGTGTTTAGCACTGGTGCTACCGATATAAATACATTCAACCCCCAACACTGCAGTTTCTGTCTGGAATGTACCTTTTGCTTGATTCATTCTTTACACCGTAAGTAGAGGAGCAGCATCCGCAACAGAAAGTAGAAATCTAAAAATAAGAGGTTTTCTCCTAAATTAAGATTCTCTAACTGGTGGGATCACTGCTAACTTGAGGATCAGCAGTACTTTTTTTGCAGAGCAGTATTTGTGTTGTACTCTGAGCTGTTGCTGCTTTGTGCCTGTCTCCCACTCATCTGCCTCCTTTTGCATATCAGAGTTTGAAATGGGAAAAGGTTAAGAACAACTAGCTGAAGAGATGTGCCCAAGTGGAGTGATGAGTTGATGATACAACAGTAAATAAATCTCCGATTTTCAAAGTTGAAAGTATTTTTATCATACATTTGGGTCTCTTGCATAATACAAGTGATGGTGTGTTACTAGCTGATTGGGGGCATAAAATTCTGGTCTTGATTTAAACTTTGCCAATGACAGGCATAGTCTCCATTGTGAATTCAATTTAAAAAGTCTTATTTCTTTCTCGTCTTGCTCTCAGTGCTCATCTTAGATTTCTTGGCTGCGGGTGGCTGTGCTCTTGGCTGACCTGCCATGGTGATTTTCCGAGTCCCTTTGTAACCTCACTGGTTCTCAAGGTGGTTGATCATCATCTTAACGTGGCCCAGATGGATACTGGATTTCAGATAAAGCCAGATGTAAAGTACTTCTGCTTGTGTTTCCAAGTAGTAAACGGAGCTGTTGTCATTATTACTGCTCTTCCTGTTCACTTTCCGCTTCCCCTTCTTTTCCATCGTCTCTTAACTCTTAATCTCCCCGATTCTGGAGACCAAAGCCTTTGTGAGGACAATGTGGTTATTTGCTGAAAATAAGTTTTAAGGACTGACTTTCCCAGGCTAGTTGGGTGAAACACAAGCCTGTCAAGGTTTTTCTCCTAACAGTTCCATTGTTAAATCTATCTGTAGTGTATTTTGAATTTTGTGCATGCTTTGTAGACACCTTTGCACTATTTTAGTTGCTTATGCTGCTGTTCTGTGGTACGTTATCCGACACACAAATTACACAAGTGTTTTAATCTCATATTGTGTATTCTGGAATATAATCTGGGGTGCTGCTTTACAGCTTCCTTGTTGCCAGGATCATCTTTGTGTAAGGAAAACTACAGGAGGGAAAAATGTTTGGCCTCTTTCTTTTTTTTTTTTTTTTTTTTTTTTTTTTTAAAAACATAATGTTTATACTTGTTGTCACCTAAACCAGTTGGAGACCTTACCTTGACTTCCATGAGCTTCAGCTGAGCCTGTAGTTAGTTTCAAGACCCAAACTGGTCTGAACGTTAAAGCTTGTCTCTTGTGTTCTGTCTTGATAACTGGTGGTAGTGGGAAATGAAATACTGGAAAAGGGCAGTTAAGGGAGGCTTTACTGGAGTGCGGCTGCCTTAAGTTAAAAGGCTCTGAGTGCACATAATGTTGAAACTCGTCTGTGTTATTTACCTGGACAGTTTAATCCCTGGGAAAGTGGGATTTTTCAAGGACGTAACTTTCAGCTTGTCTGACTGCAAATGTGAAGCGTCAGAAAGGCCATCAAAAAACCCACCCAACAAACCCCACAAAAAGAACCCCACCAACCCCCACCCAACAAACCCCACCAACAAAACCCCACCAACCCCCCCCCCAAACACCCACCCTTTTCCACAAGAAGAAAAATCAA